>LGRX02003312.1:0-30176 GCA_001247695.2 Cymbomonas tetramitiformis
GGGCTTAATTTAGGGTTTTTTAGGGTTTTAACTGTATCTGTATTCTGCAGTATGCCTCACTGACTGCTAGTTTCAGGAGTTACCCTGCCAGAAAGGACAGGTTCTCCTGTAGGATGCTTATTTCCACCGAAGCTGAGTAGTTGTTTGTTTCAGTTCCGTGACCACCTAGTTTGCCAGTCACCACCCTAGGTGGTGTGCTGGAAGTGACGCCCCGACAGTCATTCCTATAGTTAGGGTGTATGACTGTCACCGGTCCCGGAACCCTAGACCCCGAACATAAAACGGAAAGACGACTGAGTTCTCGCCGGTTATCTATTCTGATTATCTGACTCACCGAATATACAGTCCAGCTGATATATTCAGCATTACATGTGTTTCTAGAATATCAGAATTTCAAACATTTTGTAGCTCTACGATTGTCACGGTTCTATATGAACCTGATAAACAAGGCGGTTGCTATTGAACTGTAGCAACACGCGATAATACTTGGTGGGGTATGAGTGCAGCGCTCTGGTGTCCAGAAGTGCTTGCTTGAGCACAATGCTCCTCATATTACCTCAATGCCCTCACGCGTCATACGCGTTACCACCATCGGGTTGTGAACCCGAGAGCATTGGGTGAACTAACCGTATCGGCTGGTCGAAATAGCCATTGATACTCGCATGCTGTTCAGTCCATGCTTGAAGCGAAGACGCGTCCTCTCAGAACTCTTCGGTTCTTCAAGAACTTGTCTTGCTTCGCCATCTCGATGCCATACCTGGCCTCTCGATGACAGATGTCACTCACCTTAAGTGAATGACAGACATTATGACTGTACATGTCATAGTCGACCGTACTGACAATACTCGACGACTGTATGTCATTATAACATATGACATGACATGACATGACATTTTATGACATGTATGCCAGGTATGACACGTATGCCACATATGTCATCGGGCATATCCCTGACAGATCTCCCCTCTTAGAAGAGTTGTGACCTCACAATATAGGGTGCATACCTTTGTGTATGTCTTTGATGTCTTTGTTGTTGAGCTGGTACCAGTCTTCTTACACCGATGAGGCGTCCCTCGCAAGGTGTTTTAGGATATCGGGGGGAATTGAGTCCACTTTAAACCCTCACCTTAGGCATATAGCCCTACTGTTCTTAGGATGTATCCCCCCATGATTGCGTATCGTATTTCAGAGTGACGTTCAGGGTATCTTCCGAGGTTTACGTTACGGATAGATATTGGGCTTGCCGATCGTATCGTATTTCAGAGTGACGTTTTTACGGCTTTATATAGTGCATCCACCCCTTCCTCCCCTCCGAGAGCTTACTCCCCGGAAGTTCACAGGAATACTGTGGAGAGCCCCTTTCGAATAAGGCTTGTTTTTAATGCAAACGGAGTGGGCCCTGCTTAACGAGATATCGGAGGGTCTCTATGAGTCCACTTTAAATCCTCACCCGATCTGCCAGACTCCTTTTTTTCGGTCCGGTACGCGCGCACTAACGAACATTTCATAGATTGGATTCGACAACGTACTAATGTGAAATTCGTTTAGTTGTGTATGTCAATCATAACTCAGGATCACAACTCCGTCCACCTCAGTATCCGGTAGCTGCGGATTACTGGCCATAAGATCCGAATGACAAACCACGGTCTGGCAAAGGTAGCATAGCAGTTTTTATTTATCCACAGATATGATATCTCGCATGTATGCGTATCTGTGCAAGGGTATGATTTGGTACAAGGCTCACTACACCTTAGCATCCAAGGAAGGATCAATTTCCTGCTCTTTATGCAACATAATGACAGAACATTAAGAGCAAGGTATACAGTAATCACCCACCTTTAAGAAAACAGGAGATATGGGGCCAGCCAGTGATATTCTCCAACTTGGGTACCCCCCCCCCTGCCAGCGCCAGCGTCCTATGAAAACGCTATGAATAGTGGACCGCGATCTCTTCACTCAGCCAGCGCATTTCTTAGCCATCTACATGGACACCCACCTAGCCCAGACATTTTCTTAAAATTTTCACTTTTCGAACGATGGACCCTGTAAGTCGTGCACAACTTAAGGATTTTGATGACGAAATTATTTCGGAGACAGACTATCTAGAACTGAAGGGCATCGTTCTACATGAAATGTACATGAAATATTGAGAGAAGTGATATATTGATGTCACATATCTATAATATCATATGTAATATTTGCAAATGCCAGCAATTGTTTCTTAGCTATAAGAAATTGGAGAATCATATCTTAGGCCGGCCAGCCAGCACCAATATTTCTTATTTTGGTCCATGCCATAACCTTCAAAAACCAGCCAGCGATATTCACCAACTTGGGTACCCCCCCCACCCTGAAACGCTGGCTACTTTCTTATCGTCGGGTTTTCTTAACGGTGAGTGATTCTTGTATAGATGATCGACATGTATTAGTATATATTACAAGTAAGGGCAAAAGGCTTATTAATATAATGTCAGCCTCCATAGGCAGTTATTATGTCTGCTGCATCGGTCAGCTCTGTGGCTTTGACCCAGGTGTCATGCTCGGGGCCGTAGCCTGCATATCGTACTAAATAGTACTTGACACCTCTAGTGATCTTATCTGAGAGTATGTGTGATATCTCAAACAGTGGTTGCCCTTCTTCGGTGATCATCTGTGGCAGAGGCAAAGGTGCTTAAATCGAGTCATTATACAACTCTATTCTGGATACAGGCTGAACCGGATGGATACGAATGTCGAGATCCCCGAAATCTAGCTCATAAGCACGTCCATGGCTGACAACTTTAGATATGGTAAACGGCCCAATGTATGGCTGCTTAAAGTGTCTGCCTGCCTCTGTCAAACCAGTCCATTGGATAAACTCAGTCCGTAGAAGAACTTTCTGTCCTACTGCAAATTGTCGAGGCAGGTGAGTCTTATTGAATCTGGCTTGGTTAATCTCTGCTGCTCGGAAAATGTTATCTACCGCGTTGGCATGTACAGCCGAGTACTGGTCAAAATGATCTCGAATAGCATTCTGTATTGGAACAGGAGCTTCTGGCGGAATAGTAATTGCCAGATCATGAGGCGAAAGTGGCTGCGCCATCGAGTCGAGATAAAATGGTGTGTAACCAGTCGTAGCAGAAACCGTGTTGTTAATTGCAAACTCCACCAGAGGCAACTTGTCCTCCCAAGAATTGGCTGAAGTATCATTGCAACAACACCTGAGGATAAAAAATACTCTCTAATCAGTTATAAACCAGAGGTTGGTGAATCATGCATCAAACAAAATGAGAAATACCTGAGGATGTCCTCATCAATGAAGGCATGGCTTCGCTCATTGCTTGCATTCGACTGTGGATGGTGTGAAGACGTCATAGACAATCTCGCACCAGTAGATTTCCACAGTGTTTGCCAGAATGAAGAAGTAAATCTGGGGTCTCGATCTGAAATGATGTTTCTCGGAAGACCATGGAGCTTGAAGATATGCTGCATATATATTGAAGCAGTGTGCTGAGCAGTCCAGGTCATGTTGAAGGGAATGAGATGGCAGCGATGAGTGAATTGACACATTACCACAAATATACTGTCGTGCCCGTTAGTGGTGATAGGCAGGTCAGTAATCCAGTCAAGAGATACATCAAGCCATTTTGTCTTAGGCACACAATATCGTATATGTGACTGACCATAAGGTTTGTGTCTCCTCGTTTTCTGGCGTTGGCACACGGGGCACTCCCGAATGTACTGAATTGCTGCCTTCGTCATCCCTGGCCAGTAATATCGGCTACGCAATAAATGAAGCATGCGACTTTTGCCTACATGACCAGAAATAGTGGCTGAGTGGCACTCATGAAGTAGAATGTGGCGAAGCTGTGTGATCTCACCGTCATCTGTAGGAACTTTGGCAGTAGGTGGAATGTAAAGCTGTCTGCCAAAAATGGTCTTGCGATAGATCAATCCCTGAATGAGCTCGAAATTGCTGACTGTCTGTGATGATGTCGATGATGCCAGCTTAGATAATATAGACTGTGCAAATGTGTCACGATCATACTGAGATATAATAATGTCGCGAAGCTGATGACCCGACGATGCAGATATAAGAGCAATAAATGTAGGGTCTGTAGATGTAATGTCTGTTGAATGTGCCTCGCCGGCAATGTGATGTTGCAGACTGTCAGTGAGTTCAAAGAGAGCAGAAATACGTGTAAGTGCATCTGCAACCTTATTCTTCTCGCCTGCATTGTGCTCAATCCGAAAGTTGTACTCGGAGAGCTCATCCAACCACCTCGCCTGTTTGGGGCTTAGTGTGGATTTGGACTGGAAATAAACCAGTGGCTGATGATCTGAGCGAACAATAGTCTCTGGAGCTCCCATCAAGATACGGCGAAAAAACCGGAAGCCCTCCACAATGGCAAATAGCTCGATCTCAGGAATAGGCCAGCGCCTCTGTGTATCAGAAAGAGTGACGCTGTGATAGCTACATGGCTTCATACCTTTTCCTTGATCCTGCAAAATCACTTGGCCAACGTGTGTGCGTGCCTGATCCATCGACCTCCATAATAGATGGCAGTTTCTGATCTGGAAGCTGAAGTACTGGAGCATGGTAGATGGCACTTTTGAGATTATCAAATGCTTGCTGCTGCTCAGATTCCCAAACAAACTCTGCATTATCCTTAAGGAGACGATTGAGCGGCTCGGCAATCTTGGAGAACTTTGGTATAAATCTCCTAAACTGGCCGACCATGCCCAAGAATGACCGAAGAGATGACTTGCCATCTTTAGCCATGCGGCGTAGAGGCTGCTTACCAACGGTTGGACCATAGGACACTGGAGGCTGAATAGCCATGACTGCACGGATTCTGTCTTCAATGATTGAAAGGCCTGCCTCTGAGATATGGTGTCCGATAAAGTCGATGCATCTGACGAACAACTCAACCTTAGAAGGCCTGATGTAGAACTGATAATCTCTGCAGCGCTGTAAGAACTGGCGAACTTGCTTCACGTGAGTGTCAAAATCTGGACTGTACACTATGGTGTCATCCATGAAAATGACTAAGAACTGATCAATAAAGTCAAAGAATGCTCGGTTTCCAACACGGAGAGCGGTCGCAGGAGCGTTAGTTAACCCGAAGGGCATTACTGTCCACTCGTACGAACCATATCTAGTTCGAATTGCTGTCTTATGAATGTCGTCTGGATGGATGGGTATCTGATGGAAAAACTGGTTGAAATCGAATCTGCTGAACCAGCGTGCCCCCTTAAGCTGTTCAAGAAGGGTATCATGAGGTGGCAATGGATACGTGTCCTTTATGGTGATGTTATTAAGGGCTCGATAATCACAGCACATCCTCCACTTCCCCCTGGCTTAGGAGCGAAAATGATTGGGCACCCATATGGTGATGATGATGGACGAAGGATACCCAGCTCGACATATTTGATGATCTGTCGTTTGAGCTCCTCCATCATAGGCACTGGAATAGTACGAACTGGTTGTGATGGTGGCTTATGCCCAGGTTCAATGTTGATGCGATGATATCCACCTTCAAACCGTTCTGGCCTATGGCCAGCTGGAAGATCCTCCTGAAAAATATCTGAAAAGTCTTCTCTGACACGATCACGTTCTGCTGTGACCTCTGGGCCTTCCATGGTAGTGTCTGAGTCAGCAGCTGCCATGACCAACTCACCATCGACCTCTGAGAGAAAAAAAAGAGATAAGCTACGGCTTCTTCAGCCGACCCACTGGATCGTATACGTCGTAGGTGCTTCCTCATCGTGGTGGCACTGACCAATTCCATTTTAGGAAGGCCATCTGAATCTGGAGTCTGTTCAACTCTGGATAGTACGAACACTGGAACCTGATGAGTGTTTCTTGGTGATCGTCATGTTCTTGGACTGAAAGTCAATGTGTGGATTCCTTCTCTCCAACCAATCCTGTCCCAGGATGACTGTGAAGGGTTTCATGTCAATAACATAGAGATCTTCTGAATCCTTATACTTACCCAGCGTGAATGTAGCATTGGGAAGATAGGATGTACATGGTAATTGGCTTCCTCCAGCCAACCCCACTGAGAATGATGATGTGTCTGATGGTGATATACCAAGCTGAGAAGCAAACTGTCTGTCGATGAATGACGATGTAGCTCCTGGGTCTATCAAGATATCAGTACTATGTCCATATACTTTCCCTTTATACAGCAACAGCTTCTTCTGTGATTTCAGTTGTGCTGTCTGTGATCCGTCGCGCAAAGAATGGGTGAATGGGTGAATGGGTGAATGGGTGAATGGGTAATTCACCAAGTGAAAATACAAAACGGTCCTCAAACTATTTTCAAGTGAAAATTCAACAACGCGTCCCTCTTCCGGAACATCTCGCACCCCTCCCCGACAAGAAATTACACAACGGGGTCTCTGAAATACTGAAAAATACACTTTGGTCTCCTCTTTGTTGAAAAATGCAATTGTCACCTCCTGATAAAGTGAAAAATGCAAACCTGGGTGAATACAACAAGAAACACAAGGACGCGTCCCTCTTCCGAATATCGCCGCACCCCTCCCCGACAAGTGAAATAACACAACGGGCCCCGGAAATACTGAAAATACACTTTGGTCTCCTTTTGTAAAAAAATGCACCGTCACCTCCCCGAAAAAGTCAAAATGCGTTTCAGGTGAAAAACAACAAGTGAAAATAGAACGACGCGTCCCTCTTCCGGAATATCGCCGCACCCCTTCCCCGACAAGTGAAATAACACAACGGGCCCCGGAATTTCTGAAAATACACTTTGGTCTCCTTGTGTAAAAAAATGCACCGTCACCTCCCCGAAAAAGTCAAAATGCGATTCAGGTGAAAAACAATAAGTGAAAATACAACGACGCGTCCCTCTTCCGGAATATCGCCGCACCCCCCTCCCCGACAAGTGAAATTCCACAACGGGCCCCGGAAATTTTGAAAATACACTTTAGTCTCCTTTTGTCAAAAACTGCACCGAGGCCACTCCGAAAACAAAAGCGAAGCGAAAGAGTGGAAATACAGAATATTTATGTATTTATAGGTGAAAATACAATGTGTTTTCATGTCTCACAGAAAATATAACAATGACAACCCCAGTCACCAAGTGACAACAAATAAGAAACTGATATTGAGATAATATGAAATCCGTGCTAATTATTTATTAAACATAAAATTATTGTCATCGATGACGATATTTCTAGGTGCTGAAAAAAAATTATGTTACTAAACTTTATTCATAAAATAGAAAAAAAATTGTCATCGATGACGATATTTTTAGGTTGCATGAAAACATCAACTTATAACAACAACCTTGTCATCGATGACGTTTTTCTCACTTCTTGTAAAATTGTTCGGTAAACAAATGAATACCTTGAATAAACGCCATAAATAATTATTTCAACAATATTACAGTTTCCGATGTCAACAACATTACAGTCTGTTAAAGTTTTCAACGCAACGCTGATTAGGACTAGTCCAGTTTCAGATTAGAAAGTCGCCTGGAAGAATCTTTAAAAGAAAAAAGAAAAAATGTGACTCTTCCTACTGGAAGCGTGATATTTGAAGGTGCACAGCTGTTACGCCTGCCCCTAAGGAATCTTTAAGATATAATCTTGCAAGACTCCTTTAAGCTACTATTTTGCCTATTGTTAATTAAGCCGCACGTCGCAATGAAACGTCTGCGCAATTAGCTGATACTAATAAGCTAGCGAAATAGTATCCATTTGCGCCGCGGTTTGTTCCGTGCTTATTATAAAGACCTACACGGGTTGATAACGTGCACGCTGCGTAATTAGAGACTTGTTCTAAAGTCTTTAACGCAAAGCTGATTATTATGACCGGTCCAGAATCTGTGCCGTTTTAAAAGTCACTAAGATTCTTATGGATCCGATCTTGTAAGACTTCTTAAAGAAGCGCTATTTTGTCTAATTTGCCGCACGCAATAAAAAGTCTGCGCAACTAGCTGATACTTATAATGAGCTAGGGAATCACTATACGATTGCGCCGCGGTTTGTTGCGAGTTTATCGTAAAGACATTGACGGTTAAATAACTTAGAACGCTGCGTAACTAGAGACTTTAACTGCCGAAATCTGTGACGTGAAAGTGACTCACCGAGAAAAGAAACGTCCTTGATCGGTCACGGACAGTTCCGTTATCTTTTAAAGAACTGCGGAAAGTCCATCAACGATGATGGAAAGAGCCGTCATCGATGACGAAGCAGCGTAAAAGACTTAAATTAACTTGGTAAGATAATTTAAGTTACTATAAAGTCTGTCATCGATGACGATGTTATGACGACTTTCTGTCATCGATGACAGAAAGCTGGACTATTGATAATTTTACCGTCTTAAATACTCAATAGTCCAGCTTTCTGTCATCGATGACAGAAAGTCGTCATAATATCGTCATCGATGATAGAAATTTTAGTTACTTAAAATGTTTTACCAAGTTAATATAAGACTTTTGCGCTGCTTCGTCATCGATGACGGATCTTTCCGTCATCGTTGATGGACTTTCCGCAGTTCTTTCAATGAAAGATTACGGAACTGTCCGTGACCGATCACGGACGTTTTTTCCACGGTGAGTCACTTTCACGTCACAGATTTCGGCAGTTAAAGTCTCTAATTGCGCAACGTCTTTGAAGTTAATACTAAACCGTTAAGGTCTTTAGAATAAGCACGCAACATGAACCTCGGCGCAGTCCGATACTATTTCGGTAGTCATTAATATCAGCTATTTGCGCAGACGTTTCAATGCTTGCGGCATGCACGAAACAATAGGCAAAATAGCGCTTCGTAAAGGAGTCTTGCAAGATTAGATCTTAATGAGGCTTCTTCGAGGTGACTTTTTTAATCTTGAACTGGACTGGTCCTTATTGCCACCTTGCAGCCTAGCAACTTCTGTTTTCTATTATTATTTCTATAATTTCTTAGTATAAGCGTTTAGCTCACATTGACGCTGCCACCTTCTAGCCAAGCAGGTTCTGTTTTCGATTATTAATTTATATCACAAACTTAACACATACTTTAAATAGTTTAACCTTTACACAAGGCTGGATTTGTAATTTCATTTTTTCTTTATTTCACTTTATATTATTTCATGACAGTCATCGTTTGTGGTGTTTATTCGCGGTATTTATTTGTTTAGAGAACTATTTTACAAAAAGTGAGAAAAACGTCACCGATGACAAGCTTGTTGTTATAACTTGATGTTTTCATGCATCCTAAAAATATCGTCATCGATGACAAATTTTTTCTACTTTATAAATAAAGTATAAAACAATAATTTTTTTTCAGCACCTAGAAATATCGTCATCGATGACAATAATTATATGTTTCAAAAATAATTAGCACGGACTACTTATTATCTCAATATCAGTTTCTTATTAGTTGTGAATGGTGACAAGGGTTGTCATTGTTATATTTTCTGTGAGACATACTTATTCTGGAAAAAGGAAACTTCCTTTTTATTTTCACTTGGTATTTTTCACCTGATTTGCATTTCGACTTTTTCGGGGAGGTGTCGGTGCATTTTTTCACAAAAGGAGACTAAAGTGTATTTCCAAAAATTTCGGCGCCCGTTGTGTAATTTCACTTGTCGGGGAGGGGAGTGCGGTGATATTCCGAAAGAAGGACGCGTCCCTTTTTTTCACTTGTTGTTTTTCACCTGATTTGCATTTTGACTTTTTCGGGGAGGTGTCGGTGCATTTTTTCACAAAAGGGGACTAAAGTGTTTTTTCAGGATTTCCGGGGCCCGTTGTGGAATTTCACTTGTCGGGGAGGGGGGTGCGGTGATATTCCGAAAGAAGAACATGTCCTTCTTTTTTTCACTTGTTGTTTTCACCTGAATTGCATTTTGACTTTTTCGGGGAGGTGACGGTGCATTTTTAAAGAAAAGGAGACCAAAGTGTATTTTCAGTATTTCCGGGGCCCGTTGTGTTATTTCACTTGTCGGGGAGGGGGGTGCGGGGATATTCCGGAAGAGGGACGCGTCATTGTATTTTCACTTGTTGTATTTCACCTGATTTGCATTTTCACTTTATCGGGGAGGTGACGGTGCGTTTTTTAACAAAAGGAGACCAAAGTGTATTTTCAGTATTTCCGGGGCCCGTTGTGTTATTTCACTTGTCGGGGAGGGGGGTGCGGGGATATTCCGGAAGAGGGACGCGTCCTTGAGTTTTCACTTGAAAATAGTTCGAGGACCGTTTTGTATTTTCACTTGGTGAAATTATCCATTTACCCATTCACTCATTCACCCATTCACCCATTATTTGCGCAATGTCTGTGATCGCATCTGCGCGATATGATCTGAGGGAGTATCCATCTGCCGGAACTGAAGTGTCAGACTGGATAGGACTTCTTCTGAGATACTCTCAACCCGGCCACTTGCTTCAGTGGCATTTTCAGGCTGATCTATCGTGGAGTCCTCATCACTGGTACCTGCCCGGTACCCGGAGAGTTTCCCTGAGGAGCTGGAGCTGATGCTGGAGCTGCGACTGCTGCATTGATGCTCTGCTGATTCTGGAGCTCCTTAACCAGGGTGTTGACTGTTTTTAGGAGTTTGTTAGACTCACTTTTACCACCCTGATTATTCTGTTGCTGCTGTCCCCTGTTCTGATTGTACTGACGTCCAGGATTGGGAGCTGGAGGATTGCCTTGTATGGCTTTCCCATCTGCTGTGCTAGTGGCGAAGCAATCCTTTTTTATGTGATTAGTACGACCACAACGCTGACAAGACTGGGAAGGAGATGATGCTGATCCTTTTCCTTTTCCTTTCCCCTTGCCTTTTCCTTTGCCTTTCCCTTTATTCTTCTGGGAATTCTGGTTGGCCTGATTCTGATTGCTTGTATTCTGATTGGCACGGTCATATGGCTTGTTGCCACGACCCTTGTCCTTATCCTTCTTGGATGGACCTCCCGACTGCCCCTTCTGCCCCCTATAGTGAAGGGTCTCTGCCTGCTTCGAATGAACTACATAGTTCAAGTCGAGCAGAACTTGTGTGGTTTTTGCCCACGACAAGTTATTCCTTTCGTCTTCTGTAAGGAACCTGAGATGAAACTGTTTCCTGAGGTCTGTTTCCATGTTACTGACGAATCTGTCCTTGATCAAGACATCATCCAAATCAACTGATGCTAAAGAAGCCAGTGATGTGAATGATTGTGCGTAAGTAATCTGCAAAAGTCTGGTTATCCTGCTGCAGGGTAGGCTATTTAATTTAGATTATTTCTTTATAATTTTAGATTAACCCATTTTCATGTTGATTTTAGATTAAGTTTTTTTGATGTCATCCGGCTATTACCGGTGCATGCATCCATGACGCTGTACTGTACCTGTTGAGCTATCGCCATGCCATGCGAAATATTACACTGAAGAGTTGTCTTGCCGTGATGTCCATATGTCCGAATGGAACCAAAACCGTCCGATTTTAATCGAACGGTTTTTGGTTCCATTCGGAAAGATTCACGGCCGTGAATCTAAAAGTCACGGCCGTGAATAACAGGGATATATGACTTTGATTATTTGCCATCTTTGCCACAATAGACACTCACGGCGTGTTCTGCTTGAAATAAAGTACTGTAAGTATGTATGTTGGCAGTATGTGTGCCAAGTTTCGTGCTCTAGGACGCACGGGAAGCCCTCGGCTGTTTGGCATCTTTGGGTTTGGGTGTCACGTTCGAACCCAAACCCAAAACATCTGCCTTAGAAATAAATTGCGCGTTTCGCGCACAAGTAACTTGAAGCCTTGAGCTTCAAGTTACTCAAATATATGTATCTTGGCAGTATGTGTGCCAGGTTTCGTGCGTTAGGACGCACGGGAAGCCCTCGGCTGTTTGGCATCTTTGGGTTTGGGTGTCACGTTCGAACCCAAACCCAAAACATCTGCCTTAGAAATAAATTGCGCGTTTCGCGCACAAGTAACTTGAAGCCTTGAGCTTCAAGTAACTCGAAGATATGTATCTTGGCAGTATGTGTGCCAAGTTTTGTGCTCTAGGACCCACGGGAAGCCCTCGGCTGTTTGGCATCTTTGGGTTTGGGTGTCACGTTCGAACCCAAACCCAAAACATCTGCCTTAGAAATAAATTGCGCGTTTCGCGCACAAGTAACTTGAAGCCTTGAGCTTCTGGTAACTTAAATATATGTACCATGGTAGTATTCGTGCCAAGTTTCGTGTGTTAGGACGCACGGGAAGCCCTCGGCTGTTTGCCATCTTTGGGTTTGGGTGTCACGTTCGAACCCAAACCCAAAGGCAAAGGCATAGGACAGTTTCGTAGATTCTGTCCCGATGCCTTTGCAACCTCG
The DNA here is from genome assembly GCA_001247695.2 of Cymbomonas tetramitiformis. Lineage (NCBI taxonomy): Eukaryota > Viridiplantae > Chlorophyta > Pyramimonadophyceae > Pyramimonadales > Pyramimonadaceae > Cymbomonas > Cymbomonas tetramitiformis. Next base: position 12,284 of record LGRX02003312.1, read on the forward strand.
CTTGCTAACTCATATTACAATGAATATTCAACATTCAAGCGTTGGATACCCCACGCCAACGGGAAGCGCTCGGCTGATTTGAAATTTGGGTATGCGCACCCAAATGACAAAAAACGCATCTTTGAAACTCGTTAGTTTCAAAGATGCGTTGCCGATGCCTTCGTGCTTATGTGTGTTAATCCATATGAAATATTCCATGGAATAAATGTGAATTTCCCGCACAAACGGGAAGCGCTCGGCCGTTTTGTAAAATTAGGGTGCACCCAAAATACAAAACGCATCTTTGAAACTCGGAAGTTTCAAAGATGCTTGCCGGTCGCGTGCAGCGGTAAAAGGCAAGTCAAAGGGTTTAGGATATAGAAGAAGTACAGGGGCCTTTTTTTCAACCAGAACACGCCGTGAGTGTCTATTACAACGGCGCCCACCATTATCACAAGCGAGACAAACTTTCTTAAAGCTTTTTGGAGGCTTCCTCATGATGGCAAGCGGGAACGAGAGCGTTTGACCTGTGTGCACATCATTTGAACACGAGGGTCGTGAAAAGGACCACCGGTCATAGCCGGATGACATCAAGAAAACTTAATCTAAAATCAACATGAAAATGAGTTAATCTAAAATCAGAAAGAAATAATCTAAATTGAATATTTTCCCCTGCTGCAGTGCCATTAGATGCTTTTGGGCAACTGACCGCTTGTGGGGATTTCCGAACTGCCTGAGGAATGTATTCCTGACATTTTCATACGTGGCATCTGGTGTTTTAGCCACGACATGAAAGTAGTGTCTGTCATTATTCTGTAGGAATGTGAGGAAGACTGTGATGAGATCCTTATCTGGTGCACCTGGATATGTGAACTGAAAATATCTGTCCACTGTCTCCATCCAAACCTCAGCATCCTGTCCGACTTTGTACTCCTTCGGTGGATTCATTTTCACCTTGGGAACAATTGCGGCTGGAACTGATGCTGCGGTGACCTGACCATCATCTGGATCTGTAAATACAGGCGGAGCATGATCCTCCATGTACTCCTCCTCTGGTTCCTGAGGCTCAGTCTCTGGATCTCTGTACCGACTCATGTCTGTCTTCATTCTGCTGATGGCATCGAAATATCCTATTTGATCATACCGGGTCTGAGTGTCAGCATAACCTTTTAACCATGTAGGTATTTTGAATCTGCTGAAGTGATCATAAGAACCCAGAATGCCAAAGTACCAGTTAGACGGATCTTGATCTATAGCTGGTATTTCTGCCATCTAAAACAAAACACCACACCAACAAAACCTTCAAAATGGATGGGTGTGTGTGATATATATGTATATATATATATATATATTGTACATGTATTATATTTGTACACTGATATAATGAGGTGAAGTATATTCATGATTCCACCTTCTTCCCCCCTCAAGGAAGTGTGAAAACCATAGGCAGTTGTCAAGTGCCCAGTACCTCATTAAGCAGCATGCAATCCTTATAGGAAGCAGCTGTACAGTTCTTGGGATGTTGCCCTACAGTTCTTGGGTTGTTGCCCGAAATATTAGTCATGAATGTGCTGATTTCAACATGACTATAATGCCAAATACAGTGGTGTTCACTAGTATTCAGTGGCATTTTAGGGTGTTACGGGTTACTATGACCCTTATCACCTGCAGTGACCTTAGGGTGTTACATGGTATCAGCAACACCTAATTATATCAAATTTGAGCAGTATGAATATTTCCTGAAGGAATAAAGCAAAAGTGCATTCAGCATGTCACTGCTTATCACGTGATACTTGAGATGTACGTCACACCCCCAAGTTTTATCATGTGATTTTAGGGTGTTACAGGGTGTTATAAGTGCTCACAAATTTTTGCATATACCATTGATAGGTGAAAAATTGGATCGGCAAAAAAAAATTGGACCCGAATTTTCATTTTCAAATCTAACGTGTGAGATTTTCACCTATTTCCACCACTTTTTGACTTATAAGTCTCAGTGTGTATGAGCTTCAGTGTATACTATAATGTATACATCTGTTACACCTCTGTAATATATCTCACCTGAATACATGAAATGGAAATTGACATTTTTCATGTTGTTATGTGAAGATATATGTATGGTCAATATTTGGTATATTGGGTTTTACTGATTGAAACCCATGACAAATAGACCAAACCCTAATATGAATATGTAGGTGTATCAACAGTTAAGTGCAGTCACTTAAGTGATAACTTGTCAGTTGATTTATTACTTACTTAGGACCGTCAACTCCTTAGATGACCTTAGCCAAAAGCTTAAGGCAAGACTTACTCCTTGGTTCTGTCGCCTGTCAGTGGCTGTCGATCACATTGCCTACCCACGAATGGGCCTGCTGGAGGTCTGCTTTATCTCTTTGGATCTATGACAATACTCGGGATGGTATTACCATCCAGATACTAAGTAACTTGAGCAAATGCTTATAGTAATCTACCATTTACTTGGGCATATGGCGGTGCACTGAAAGAGTATCGAAATGATATCTTCAGATTCCAAGTAAATCATAACAAAGCTCGAACAATGAATCAGAGCAGTGTCTGTGATAACCTCTATCAGCTGTCAAGATGAATACTGATCTGTGAGATTTATTACATGCATTTGAAGTGATCAGAACTGTATCAACTGTCAGAATGCAATGTAGACGATGGTGTTGCTCCAGCGATAGTGAAAAGGTATGGACAGTGTTCAGCAGTGACCAGCTGCTTTGTGAACACTGTATACTGCCTTCGGGTCTGGAGATATTCTCCATCCATCCAGCCCTTCAGCATGTGGATTCATCCTGTTAACTTTAGCTATTGCCATCACTGACATCCAATACGCACATGTGTTTGTTGGATGGTATCTATATTATCATACATGTAGTTGATATTATAGTTGATCATTTCACTTACTGAATCAGTGAATGTCAATATACATAGTAATGTCAGTGATATGTGCATTGTGCAGGTACTTGCTGATTTAGTACACTTAAGCAAATTGATAGTGATTAATCATACAAGATAATCTGTATACCACTAGACAGCATATAGCAAGTATGATGCATATCAATTTGGTTAGTAAGTTGTAATCCTGCACTTCTCATCATGATGGATGATGAGTTGATTGGTATATTTCACAAGTGACTCCGGTGTGTATTCCATCTTGATCAACAGTAGAACAGGTATTCCATCCCAAATCCTCCGTCAGGAATAACTGAGCCGGGGCACTGGGGAGGTGACCTAGTGCTGGAGAAGTGTTGAGTATGAGTTTCCAGTCTACGATTATGATGGCCACTTGGCCTGACACACATAGATTGGTCTTGCCCACTTGGGCCGTGTCTTATTTCTTCTCTGAGTTTTTGAATTTTCAAGTTTTCTGGAGACCGTGGTAACGTGTATTACGTGTAGCGTATGAACTTTTCAGACATTATTACGTGAGACTCACCTGGCACTTTGTGTACTGCTTTTTGACCCGTATTTTTCAACTTATGCAACGGGGAAGATTATTATTACGTGTAGCGTCAGAACTTTTCAGGCATTATTACGCGAGACAGACTCTGGCTGGAACATTGAAACTGCATTCCCTGCATGACTTATTTCACAGACCAGAAGACAGTTTTTCATACATATTTACCATGGGACGGGAGCACCTGAAAACAGTTTGGGAAGTGCACATGACAACTATATAGTCAACACAGACATTAGAGTGTTTCAGACTCCGAGGAAAGCCTGCTGACGAGACCTTTGGCAAGGTTGAAAAGCTTATAGGTAGCCACTACGGGAGCTCCGGTAACTATTTTATCGTGACAGTTTTATAAATATTCTTACATATCTGAGTATACAGCGACAGTACAGAAAGACAAAAGCACCCTGCCTGTTCTGACTATACTGTGTTTGCCCTAACCTATACTTATAGGCCGTATACAGACCGCTGGCACACAAAATATTATCGTGACCTCAACAACCGAGACAGTTTTAGTTATTTTAGAACTTTACTTACGACGTTTTATTGAGGGCTGTGTTTTGCACAAAAACCCACGACGTTGTTTATAGATCAAGTGGGCTCTTACAGAGGTACCAGATCGACTATTTTGGAGATTTTGAGTTTTTGGAAGTTTTTATATCATATCATACTATGGAAGGGCAGAATGTTTTTACTACACCTGGACAGCCGGTACAGGGGGCAGCACCACAGGCACAACCACAGGCTCAAGGGCCGGCAGCACCGATTCAGACTGCGGCCCCAACGCCGCCACCGCAAGAATTTACTACTCCACAGGCGCAGCGGCCAGTGCAGATGCAGGCTCAGTTTCCTCAGCAACCCCCTCAGGGAGGGCAGATCCCAGCACAGTATTTTACGCCCCAGCCAGTGCCGCCTCACGCAGCAGGACAGTTCACTCCTCAGACTTTCTCTGCGTACAACCCATACCCGCAACACACCCCGAAGAGCGCCGGGGGGGTTCAGTATCAGTTCCCCCTTCCTACCCCACCAGCAGCAGACAACGGGTACTCAGGCCCGAGGATTAACCCAATGACAGGGGAACCATATGTCTCTAGGTGGAAAAAAGAGTGCGAAGATGAGAGGGTGAAGACAGCGGCTTTAGAGGCGAAACTGGCGGCAATGCAAGACAAGTTGTTCGAAATGAACACAGCTCTGGCACAGGCACAGGCCCAAACTGCGGAGGCTAAAAGAGATGCTGAGTACGAGAGGAGACTGGCGGCAGCAATTCAGCAGGCAAATGGAGATCGTGACACCGACCTGACTAGGCTTGGGCAGGCGATGACAGGGGCGGCGGCAGTTGAACAGGCAGCCCCCAGGGCAATTCACTTTAGTGAAGATGCGACGAAAGCGGCTGCAGGAAAAAGGAAACCAATGGCACTTAAGAAGGTGTTTCGTAAAGAGGCGAAAACGAAGAAGACGGCGGCGGCTGTAGAGGCAATTGAACTGGCGGAGGATGACACCAGTGGCGCAGAGGACACTTCTGGAGAGAGCAGCCAGAGTGAAGACAGGAGATCCAGGCAAAGGGCAAAACGAGAAAAGGCTAAGAAACTGGCTAAAGAAATGAAGACTTACAGTGGAGGACAGGCGGGAGGATCAGCGACCAGCCCGGGACCGAAACTTCAGCCAGACACCTCAGACTTTGCAGCCTTTAGGGAGTTGATGCGTGAGCAGTCAGAGCAGATGCAGGCGACGTTCCAGCAGCAGATGACAGCTCTTCAACAGCAGCAGCCCCCAGTGGTGGGTAGCGCACCTCAACCAGTCTCGCAGACACCAGCTTTTACAGCCGCAGCGCCAGAAGCACCAGCAGCAGCCGCCGGAAGTATCGGTGCCTGGCACACACTAATGGGGGGGAGACCAACCGCGCCGACAAACCCAATGACGACAGCCAGTGGAGCTCTTCCTCGTACACCGAGAGCGACCCCACGGCCTCAGATGGCACCTCCAGCACCACCTGCGCAGAACGCCAAGCCTGCAACGATCACGCCGAAGGAAATGTCGGCCACGTTTCGCCTGAAAGCAGCAGTCAACAATCTCAGGCTGGTGGCAGTCCAGTACCAACTCGCAGTGCCAAAGGAGTGTATGGAAATGAGCAAGGTGGACCTGCTGGTGCTGACGGCAAAGGCACACAACAATGGACTCCTAGGCCTCCGCGCTTTATAGCGGGGAGGCACCCAGCGACAACGATTCTTCAGAGTGAGATGCCTGGTCTTGCTTATTTCTAAAGTGATTGAAGAGGTTGTCGCTGGGATTCCAGGTGGGAAATATGAGGTGGAGGATGCGGTGCTGCTTTCGATGTTTGGGTCTCTGGTATTTTTGTTGTGGACAGGGATGAGGCCGAGATGGTGGTTAAAAAAGTACGTACCGTGGTGGAACGAGTTGAGGCCCACGGAGCTGAGGAGGTGGTTCGCTGGTGAGGCCAATTTTGGGACCTATGTACTGGCCTCCCCGTGGACCAAGAGGAGCTATGTTGGTAAGTTCTGGACAGGGCCGGTGGTGAGGCTGACAAAACATTTTAGTACGACACTGGACGTTACAGCAAAGGGGGGGAGACGGCTGTATGGGTTTCTGAGATCGAAGGGGCTGCACTCGTTTTTTATGATTCCTTTGCGCCTGTATTCGTCAAAGGGTGACTGCGACGCGGACGAGAAGGTTATTATTAAACAGACGCAGCGACCTAGCTGTTCGCTCAACACGGTGGGGGTTCGCTGGAGGCGGAAGACAACGGGTTACCGCAGGAGACACAAGTCGCAGGCACAGCAACGAAGGAAGTACGGGGGACGTAGAAGCCGAAGAAACATGCACGAGAGAGCTGACGGGGCTCGAGAACCATCGAGGACGTACGGGCACGTATCGACCGCGGGCTATAACGGAGGGGGCCTGGACAGAGCACTGAGGCGACTGACGAAGAACTCAGACTTCGTCAGCGGGCAGTGGGACGTTGAGTTTATTTCTGGTGACTGGAACTACACTAACTGGCCTTCTATTAAACTGCGCTATGGCAGCTCACGAGTACACCTATCCAGCGCGACGAGAGATCTACGAGGTACTCTGCGAGAGCTTTTCCCGATTCTCCAGAGGGAGAATGCCAGACTACGCTTCTCGTCGATCGAAGTTACAGACAATGACAGGTGGGCCCGAAAGCAGTTAAAAAGTTTGGTGCGTACTCCTTGGCAATGGAAGACGATCCCAAAGCTCCCGCTTGACAGAATCTTACGCTTGTGGCAGGCGGCGCCGAGGGTGGCTCGTGAGAAAGAGCTGCTGAGGTTTCGGGCTGCTTTTGTGGCACTTGCCAAGAAGAAGCATGATTTTATTATCCGCGCTACGTATGTTTGTAGAGTTCAGATGCCTGAGGCCGTTTCGACGATCGCTGTCCGTGATTTTCTTTATGAGTGTATCTGCCAGAAATTCTCAGCAGGGACAACGAGACGTTTTGTGAGCAGCAGAACACGCGTAGTGAGGACTGCAAAGCCGAAGCTACTTGACTGTTTTAAAAATCTTCGCTCAGTGACACAGTGTTTTGTCGAACCAGAGTGCACGTGTGACAGGAGAGATCCAGCGCTACCTCGCAGGAATGGTCACGTCTGCTTCAGGACTACAGAGCTTACGGGTAAATTTGCCCTGCTGAACCGCAGCCTAAAAGACACCCCGACAGGGGGATCCGGGTCGAGCGACCAGCTTCTGGCAAGTACGTCCGATTTTCTCTCACAGTTCAACAGATTTTGTTTAGTCTCTGACAGCGCTTTCAGACAACTGTTCCCTTTTAAATGCATAGTAGAAGAGCAACTGCTGACACTGGTGATTAACGTGGTGGAAAAAAATGTTTTCTTAGCAGTGTGCGCTCGGACTGGACTTGCTGTGCAAATAAAATGGAACCGCTTTATTGTTTTAATTAAGAGGCTGGACGCGTTCTCTACGTCCCGTGGTTTGAAAAATGATGTGCTCTCCCTGCTTCACACTTTGGCTGGTAGACTTTTCGCTTGGTCTCGACTTATCACCAGAGACTACTGGATCACCCCCTATTCAAAGCAAGATGCGCTGCGCTTCTGTTTTTCACTCAACTTTGAGCTCTTTGCGTCACCCCTTGATTTTAACCTTGACAGCAGTGTGTTCTTTACCCCGTACGCTGAGGACGTGGCTTTTGGGGCAATTGAGAACGGGTATAGCTGGCCGTGGCACTTCTGCGCTCTAGGAAACCCGATCTACACGATGGACCATATCCGACGGTCGATCTTACACGCGATCTACTCAGCCAAGACGTCTAGAAAACCGGTGCGAGTGGTCCTTGTTGTGCCGTACTGGGACAAGTGGGATGAGACTGACGGGGTTGAACTGATCTGCTTACTTAAAAAGAAGAAGTTCTTTTTCTTGGCCCCACAGAGTGCCCTGGGCTTTAAAGACCGATCGACGGGGGCACAGTTTGAAGTGAGTCTCCTTTTGATTCAGAACCGAGCAGCAGCGATCACCAAACCGGTGACCCAGCAGGGACTCGCACGGGTGGTGAGGGCTTTCGGGGGCTCAGCAGACGACAGAGGAGTGATGTATTCAGCAGGCTGGGGAGTTGGATTTTCTTGGCAACTGGCAGGTGAAATCAGACAGTGGGTTAAATCCCTGTGGCAGGAAAGGCGCTCACTGGCTCGCTTCGTAGAACTGATGAAAGGAGATGTGACTGCGGGCCTTCTTCTCCAGAAACTGGGAGGGAAGCTTCTCGGGATGGTCGAAAGGGCAGCAGAGGCTGAAATGCTGGCAGCAGGAGCCGGAGGGGCTATCAGACCTCTGTCGGAGTACCAGGCCTTGATGAGGGAACTGGAGGGACTGGCTCGGGGAGTGCTTGACAGGAACGTGGCAGTAGGCTTTGGCGTGTGTGGAAAGATCTATAAGGAGTGGCTGGAGAATGAACGGGACGGTGGGAACTACACACCTGTGACCCAGGAGGAGGCGGCAGTGGTTCAACTGATGAGGACCAAGTATGAGGCGGCGGGTCTGAAAAACGTGGCACGGTTTGACCTGGGAGGACACTTTGGAAATCTGTATTTGATCCTGAAACACAAAGATGCAGGCCTTTGGGAGAAGCGGAGACCAGTGGTTCCGGGGTTCGCGTCACCGGACAGAGTGTTCCAGAATCGGCTGGGGCGTATCCTGTGCTTCTTGATTGAGGGCACAGCGGGACACTTCAACGTAGCTGCAACACAGGAGATCGTGGGACAACTGAGCAAGTTTGATGGAGGTCTGAAAAGGGGAGACGTGGTTATGGCTGCAGGGTTCGATGTGAAAGAGATGTATGTGAGGCTCAAGCACCCACAGATTATGGCAGCAGTCGTGGCGGTGACGGCAGAGGCTATGGGTGACAAAGTGGCAGTTTCGGTGAACACTCGGGGGCGTAAAGGAGTGAAGTGGTATGAGCCTGGCACACCAAGGAACGTGGCTGTGAGATTCTCCAGACAGCAGATCCTGGCGGGTGTTAACCTGATCCTTGAGAATGGCTTTCTCAGAGTGGCGGGCACACTGGTTAGACAAACCTGTGGGATTGGGATCGGCGGCGGGGCGAGCCCAGGACTGGCACAGTGTGCGTGTGTGTATGGTGAGATGCAATGGACAAGGTCGCTGGGAGCTGATCGCAGGCTAACGGGCACCACAATGACAGGGATTCGGCTGATGGACGACTGTGCTCTTCTGATCGCAGGCTCGGAGGAGCAAGTAGAGGCGATGAGTGAGGTGTTCCGAGGGTACCTTTATGACTGCTACCCAGACGGAATGACAGTTGAACAAACCTCTGAGGGCCTGGAGTGGCTGTTTTGTGGAATGAGACTCAAAGTGACGGGCGGGGGAGCAATGGCAAAGATGACAATGAAGAACGTTGAGGCGGGAGTGAGGACAGGGGAACAACTCCAGTTCTTCCCAATGGTCTCTTTCTGGTCCGATTGTGGTAAAGTCCAGAAGATGGCCGGAGGGCTGAACACCCTTCACCGGATCGAGAGACACTGCTCCTCTGACCTTCTGAAAGCGGCTGCAGTGATTGACTTTCTGAGAGAACTGAAGTGGCAGGGCTACCCGAGAGGCTGGCTCAGTGATTCACTGGAAAGGATGGTGGCGAGGGCACCCTTCGGCTTCTGGAACAGGCTGCTGAGGAACCTGGAGAGGCTGGGGTGTAGGCTCTGAAAATGGTATGGTTTGATTTGTGGGGCAGACTGCTGGGTGGACAGTGGCGGGTTGAGCTGGGAAAAGAGGGGGGCTCGATCGGGTCTGCATAGGAGGGGCCTTCGGGCCGGGGCACTGGGGAGGTGACCTAGTGCTGGAGAAGTGTTGAGTATGAGTTTCCAGTCTACGATTATGATGGCCACTTGGCCTGACACACATAGATTGGTCTTGCCCACTTGGGCCGTGTCTTATTTCTTCTCTGAGTTTTTGAATTTTCAAGTTTTCTGGAGACCGTGGTAACGTGTATTACGTGTAGCGTATGAACTTTTCAGACATTATTACGTGAGACTCACCTGGCACTTTGTGTACTGCTTTTTGACCCGTATTTTTCAACTTATGCAACGGGGAAGATTATTATTACGTGTAGCGTCAGAACTTTTCAGGCATTATTACGTGAGACAGACTCTGGCTGGGACATTGAAACTGCATTCCCTGCATGACTTATTTCACAGACCAGAAGACAGTTTTTCATACATATTTACCATGGGACGGGAGCACCTGAAAACAGTTTGGGAAGTGCACATGACAACTATATAGTCAACACAGACATTAGAGTGTTTCAGACTCCGAGGAAAGCCTGCTGACGAGACCTTTGGCAAGGTTGAAAAGCTTAGGATGGGCTGAGCTGCATTGGTGGCCTTGGCAGTTGCACATCCAGCTCTACTCTTTGAGGCAGCACACATTGCATTCTTCCCAGTTCCTTTTTGCAAAGACCATTCTTTCATCTCTGGGACTCGGTTGGGGGATATTTTTAGCACGTGTGAAATTTGGTGGTTTGTGCACGCGTGAAATGAGGTGACGTGTGTTTACTAGTGTGTGAAATAATAGGTAGTCATTAAAAAATGCATAATGCCTCTCAAACAAAAAAAGGGAAATAATAAGAGGGGGGAAAAAAGTTGAAGCTACCCTGAAGCCGCTATGAAGTTGCTTCCCACACTGTGGAATCTACTACTATATTTAGCGGCGTTTACAATAAAGCTCTACCAGAACTTAAGGATCTTATAGATTTTAAGGAAGCCTGCGCACGCAAAGATCTTCTAGGGAAAGATCTTTGCGCTTCCAAAGACAACCTCAAACTTTGTCACGCAGATTAAGCTTGCAGCGCCAACATCTTTAAAGCAATTCAAACTGAGCGGCGTCGCAAAGTTTGCTTGAGCAGATTGTAAGTTGCGTTGGTTGAAGCTTGCGCAAAGATAATCTTGTAAGGAAAGATCTTTGCGCAAAGACAACCTCAAACATTGTCGAGCGGATTAAGCTTGCGCAAAGCTCTTTAAAGCTCTTAAAACTTTGCGGCGGCGCACAGTTGCCTTAAGGAAGTAAGCGTTGATTGAAGCTTGCGCAAGATCTTCTAAGAAAAGATCTTTGCGCAAAGACAACCTCAACATTTGTCAAGCAGATTAAGCTTGCACAAAGATCCTTTAAAGCTATTCAAACTTGCGGCGTCGCAAAGTTTGCTTGAGCAGATTGTAAGCGTTGGTTGAAGCTTGCGCAAAGATAATCTTGTAAGGAAAGATCTTTGCGCAAAGACAACCTCAAACATTGTCAAGCGGATTAAGCTTGCGCAAAGCTCTTTAAACTTTGGGCTAGTAACTTTAATTTAACAACCCGAACATGTACAAAGAGAAGTAAGGTAATTACGAAGTACAAAAGACTCTGTGAAAAGTACGGTCCGTCATCGATGACAAAAATACAACCTGCAAAAAGGCCACCTGTCAATTGTACTGTTAAAAAAAAGTCCGTCATCGATGACGGACAGAGTTCACAGCCGCTCTTCCACGGGATCTCTGGAAAAGTTTTCCGTCATCGATGACGGAAACAGTTAGCAGACGGTAATCTTCAGGGTCTTTTTGTGTCTAAATAACTTTACCGTCATCGATGACGGAAAAGTTAAACAAGAATCAACCGTCTCACTGTAAGGAGCTTAATTGTGAAAACATAAAATAAAATATTTCCGTCATCGATGACGGAAACAGTTAGCACACGGTAATCTTCAGGGTCTTTTTGTGTCTAAAAAACTTTACCATCATCGATGACGGAAAAGTTAAACAAAAAACAACCGTCTCACTGTGAGGAGCTTAATTGTGAAAACATAGAATAGAATATTTCCGTCATCGATGACAGAAATATTAGTTGAGCGCTCATCTGCATATTATTTTTCTGCCTGTGCGATGCTTTCGTCATCAATAACGAAAATAAAAAAACATCCTGCAAGAGGCTCCCAGAAAGTTCAGAACAGTTCTAAGAAGAAAAAACACCTACAATGCCGACTAGTCCCGACTCCCAGGGTCCCGCCTGGTCCCGCCTTGTCCCGCCCAGGTGGTCCCGTTCATGGGATCTGGTAAGACCCGAGACTTGGTTAATTTTATGCGTTATGCAGCACCTACCTTTTAAGACAAATGCTAACTAAACTTAATATTTGGGGCAGGTTCAACTGGTGTTGGAGCACTCCGAGCCAAGCGTGCCTTTTTTGGGATTGAGAGTTGCACCACTGTCAGCTTCTTCGGGGAGCCTGTGCACCACCTTGCTCAGGCACTTGCTGAGATTACCAAGTCAGAGGAGGAATAGGCTAGTGCAATATGTTTGTTGGTGTGTATATTTGTCTATTTTGGCCCGTGAATGTAGCAGACTGTTAAAGTAAACAAGAATAATGGTAAGCCGGTGGCAGCGGTAAAGTGTTGTGCGTGTTCAAGTGTGGTCACACAAAAAATGTCTAGTGTGTCCCGCATGGTTTTATGAAATAATCAAACCGGCAAAGAGTCTACTAGGAAACGTGAAGTTATTAGTCTGCATAAGTTTACAATAATAATGCAAAAGTGCACGGCTGTGGTAAAGTGTTGCGCGTGTCCGTCCGTGAAAGTGTTGCGTCCGTGAAAGTACTGGTACATAAAAGTACACCTGGAAAATGTCAAACCGGTGTCAGCGGTAAAGTGTTGTGCGTGTTCCAGTGTGGTCACACAAAATTGTTAGAATTGTGTCCCGCATGGTTTTCTAAAATAATCAAACCGGCAAAGAGTCTACTAGGAAACGTGAAGTTATTAGTCTGCATAAGTTTACAATAATAATGCAAAAGTGCACGGCTGTGGTAAAGTGTTGCGCGTGTCCGTCCGTGAAAGTGTTGCGTCCGTGAAAGTATTGGTACATAAAAGTACACCTGAAAAATGTCAAACCGGTGGCAGCGGTAAAGTGTTGTGCGTGTTCAAGTGTGGTCACACAAAATTGTTAGAAATGTGTCCCGCATGGTTTTCTAAAATAATCAAACCGGCAAAGAGTCTACTAGGAAACGTGAAGTTATTAGTCTGCATAAGTTTACAATAATAATGCAAAAGTGCACGGCTGTGGTAAAGTGTTGCGCGTGTCCGTCCGTGAAAGTGTTGCGTCCGTGAAAGTATTGGTACGTAAAAGTACACCTGAAAATGTCAAACCGGTGGCAGCGGTAAAGTGTTGTGCGTGTTCAAGTGTGGTCACACAAAATTGTTAGAAATGTGTCCCGCATGGTTTTCTGAAATAATCAAACCGGCAAAGAGTCTACTAGGAAACGTGAAGTTATTAGTCTGCATAAGTTTACAATAATAATGCAAAAGTGCACGGCTGTGGTAAAGTGTTGTGCGTGTCCGTCCGTGAAAGTGTTGCGTCCGTGAAAGTATTGGTACGTAAAAGTACACCTGAAAAATGTGAAACCGGTGGCAGCGGTAAAGTGTTGTGCGTGTTCAAGTGTGGTCACACAAAATTGTTAGAAATGTGTCCCGCATGGTTTTCTAAAATAATCAAACCGGCAAAGAGTCTACTAGGAAACGTGAAGTTATTAGTCTGCATAAGTTTACAATAATAATGCAAAAGTGCACGGCTGTGGTAAAGTGTTGTGCGTGTCCGTCCGTGAAAGTGTTGCGTCCGTGAAAGTATTGGTACGTAAAAGTACACCTGAAAAATGTCAAACCGGTGGCAGCGGTAAAGTGTTGTGCGTGTTCAAGTGTGGTCCCACAAAATTGTTAGAATTGTGTCCCGCATGGTTTTCAATATTTATGAAAACTGTCGAAAGACTGCCAGTAAACTTGAAGTTATTAATTAGAATAATGTTTTAGGAAAACAGTCGGCTGACGGTATAGCTTTATTGGTAGGGAAGAAATATGGAATCACAAAAATTTGTAAAATTGCAGCTCTAAAATTCACAATTTCAAATGAATCTTTGGGGAATGGGAACCAAAATTTTGTTGATATTTTTGCCACAAATACCGTTTACTTAGGTTTCAAATTTTTGTGTATCCATATTTTCACAGGGTAAAAATCAAAATTCCAACTTTTTAGAAACCTGAATTCTGGTTTTTCACCCTGTGAATTTTTCAATCCCCCAATTCCCCAATCCCCCAATCCCACAATCTGTTTATGCTCGTTTTACTCTCTAAGTAAGCTAATGCTCTTAAATTGTCATTGGTGAGCTCTTCATTATTCTCAAACCTTGCCTTTATGGTGCCAAACCAAGTTTTAGAGAATTTTGGGGACATTTTGAAGTTGGTGTTAGGAGGTACTTTTGAAGTAATGATACAAATACAGAGTCGTTTTAGAATTTATAGGTTGATACACAGGGTCACTATTACAAATCACAAATATGATTTTTGTAAAGATACCAAATTTTGTGGCCATAAGTTTGCCACTTGTCGTTATGTAAGTATGCCAAGTGTCAAGATTTTGCATGTGTCGCTATCTCAAAACGTTTCATGTTTTTATGATATCATTGGTCCATGTCAATTTGAGATACATTTTGATTTCATGGGCTAATCTTTATCAATACGCGATTGGTGAATCGAGGAAAGCATGTCAAAATTTGTTTAATGTTCATATCTAAAGCTAGCTTATGATGTAGTTGATCATACTTGATTGGTGAATCGAGGAAAGCATATCGAATTTTTGTTTAATGTTCATATCTAAAGCTAGTTTATGATGTAGTTGATCATACTTGACAATATTATTGGTTGTGGCCCTAAACAAGCAATTGTATGGTTTATAATTTGAATACACCTTTGAGGTAGATTATAATCGTACCATGTTTGTCATAGGGGGACCGTTGCTAACATTTAGCATGCATTTAGCATGAAAATTTAAAAAAAAACACTTTCATATACGAACATTTCGAATAATAATAATAATAATAAAACATTTACGCTAGCAAAGGGGACAAAGTCCTGAGAGTGCGGTATCCCTGCAAAGCAGGCTAGTGAAAACACCAGGGGCTACTCCCTCTGCTATAGCGCGCCCACAAAAGGGCTCAGCCCGCTTTTCAGCAGGGTGACATCTAGAGAAAAAAACGAAAAAACCACGCCCGTTGGGCGTATGAGTAAATTAATTTCCCCGGCCCTACTCTGGGCCGGACCGCCACAAGTGGCGGCCTTAATGGGACAATTTATACCGGGTGGTTCTTATCTTTTTCCTCATCTTGCTTTTCTTGTCTGAGTCTTCTGTATAACTGGTATGTGCTGTGTGCATAGCTTACTGTCAGGTTATGTATTCTTTGTAGTGCCTGTGTGGCCTCTGGCTGCCTCGTCGGCCTTTTCGTTCCCCACAATTCCCGTGTGTGCCTTGACTTTCAGCAGTGAGACCGCGTGCCCCGCTGCTACTAATGCCTCAATGTTGACTAGTATGGCATACAGGAGGTCTCTCTGTTGGTGGTGTTCCATGTTGTGAGGTTTCGTTCTCATGCTCTCCAGCTGTCTTATGGAGTTGGCACTGTCCGTGCAAATGGTGAGTCTGTCGCCACTTGGTGGTGGCGGGAGCGTCACCGCTTTTTGTATGGCGAGAAGTTCGGCTCTGTTCACCTCCTGGTCCTCGCCTTCCCATCGAATCATGTGGGCCTCCCCTTCCCCGGACCTGGGGTCCCATACCGCGGCTCCTGAGGCCCATTCTTTGCCTCCTTCTTCTGTTTCTATCTCTCTTTTGCTTCCGTCCGTGTAAAGGTACGAGGTTGCCTTGTGAGCCCTTTGAGGGGAGGGGTACGTCAATTGAGCTGGCGTGTCCCTCGGGGCTCGGTTCCTGGGGTCTAGACATCTAGAGAAAAAGCTAAGTGCTAGGCAATAAAAAACTCTAGAAGGTGGAGAAGCAGCCATGGCCGGGTGAGTGGTGGAGGGGTGGCTGAATCTGAGCGGTGGGGAGGGAAGTCGAAGAATTAAGGGGGTTTTGGAGACGTTGAGGAAGGTGGCCAGGGTGGGCGGGGAGAGGGGTGGCGGGGGAGGGGAGGGGGGGGGACGGCCCCTCCCCTTGGGGTCTCGTTGGGAGGGCTCCGGGAGTTTTACACTCCCAACTCCCAACCCATCTTATATTGCAAGACTTCTAAAAATTATTGCAAGAGGGTTTGAAGAAAATCGACTGACTGTTGCACGGCTTCTGTTTCTGTCAAGGTTTCATTGCTCGAGATGTCAACTGTATGTGGGTCAGTGTTTAAGGTGGTGGTGGTGGTGTTTAACAGAAACACGTCTCGCCTGTTTTTGGTGTGTTGCCTACAAATTCTTGAAAGTTTTTTGAGGAGTGGTTTAATCTTACCACGTGGAAAACCTATCGTGTTGAGGACAGTACCAAAAAGAGGAGGGAAGTATCCCATGAGTGTAAGAACTTTGAGCCATTTCACGGTGCTTATGAAGGGCTTGGAATTTGCATTGGTGATTGTCGTGTCGTGGTGACCACCATAATAGGGCTCAATATCACTCTGATGATAAGGAGGGTCTTGAGTGGGCCATGGACAAAGCGAAGAGGGAAGTACCTTGTCGCTTTCGTTCAGAACTTCATTCCAAATATCAGGGCTAACTCCTGTGTATTCTAGCCTCTTCTTCGTGATGTCGCAAACGCGTGCACATGGTGGGACAAACACTCAAATTACTGCCAAGAGATGCTGTAACTCTTCAGTCACCAAATAAACCATTAGATGACATATCGATGCTCTGCGGTATGATCCAACGTAGCATATATGTGTGCGTGCTCGGCATGACATCCATCGCTGTCCTCAAATGTCTCAATAAGTCGTCTCGTGGGTGCATTTTCATCTAACATAAAATAAGTACGAATTCCGAGACGAAGATATTCTGAGTGAACGCGAATGCGTAAAACAACTTGTGATACAAATAACATGCTCGCGTGCGTATTGTGTGCGCGAGCGAATCCGGAGGTAACCGCAACATAGTCCACAATAAGAAAGCAAGTCTTTCAAAAGAAACCACTCTTAATTGACGCAAAGTTTAGGCATTCAGCCTCAAATATACTGTCTCACTCTGTCCATAATAACATATCAGCTAATTACAGAACCAAGAAGTGTTCACAACTGTCATAGGCGCTAATCCGGCCTTCATTCATACACAAAGAGCAACGCGCATCCGCAACGCGAGTCAACCTGCCACAGTGGGGGACCCAGACTTAGGCGTCTGGGTCCCCACTCTCAAGTGAGTAAAACTACTTCTCTATATACACTAGTGAAAAAGGGAACATGTTATTGACATGTCAAAAACTAAATTTATTTGAAAACCATATTAACGTATGTTAAAATCAGCTTAATATGCCATTAACTTTCACATCGCATTCATGCACTCAAATGGGGAAAATATGTGAATAACATGGTGAAAACATGTTACCGAAAAAATGTGCACATGGTAATGACATGTGAAGGAAATGTGAAGGAAATGTGAATCGTTCCCCGTTAAGAGTATGTGGGCCGCCCCACATTTTTAACGAATTCGCTGAATAATTTCAGCTTCGAACCCAAAGTGGCCGGATTTGTGCGTATGATATTCGCGGCTGTCCGGACTGATGAGCTCGGGTGGTGCGTAAAGTTTCACCATGAATAGATACGTATTGCGAAAGTCATATACACCCACGCGTATTGTCGGGAACCCTAACATTTTAACGAATTCGCTGAATAATTTCAGCTTCGAACCCAAAGTGGCCGGATTTGTGCGTATGATATTCGCGGCTGTCCGGACTGATGAGCTCGGGTGGTGCGTAAAGTTTCACCATGAATAGATACGTATTGCGAAAGCCATATACACCCACGCGTATTGTCGGGAACCCTAACATTTTAACGAATTCGCTGAATAATTTCAGCTTCGAACCCAAAGTGGCCGGATTTGTGCGTATGATATTCGCGGCTGTCCGGACTGATGAGCTCGGGTGGTGCGTAAAGTTTCACCATGAATAGATACGTATTGCGAAAGCCATATACACCCGCGC
>LGRX02003313.1:0-46196 GCA_001247695.2 Cymbomonas tetramitiformis
GCATAATATATACCTTTCATGATTTCATAAAATGCGAGGAATGCTCGATTTTAGCACGTACAATTTTAATGTGTCTACATGCAGTGAGAAGCACACATGTGTACGCGCGATGAAATCATATGCAGAACGATTGTATATATGCAGGAATGCTAAGAGCACATGATCGCTATGCTGTGGATACATACTGCTGTGAATGCCTTATTATCATACAGCAGCAGATTCCAATGTTCTGATGACCACACAAATACTTTTGATCATCAGCATTATACTTATCAGCAGCACAATGATCTGTGCACAATATGTGTGTGCAGATTAGCACACACACATACACTCATTTCACTTACAGCAATCATTAATACACAGTGCATATACTTCTATATCATGCACACATCTTATGCTGAATGATTGCAATGTTGTAAATGGTACATACTTTATTATACTGTACAGCTTGATCACGATAACAGCTGTAGTACATAGAGCATAAGCATATTGCAGTGAATGCTAGTCTATATTCGAATCCATGTTGCAAAGGGTGCCTGACAGTAATCTAAACACCATAATTAGTTTGTCGTGCCTTGGTGGAGCCGAGATGCTCTCCAGGTAACATGTACATTCTATGGTGGATTACTTGAAGGAATGCTCACCTGAGCTTCATGTAAAATCTATCAGTAACTCATTTCGTAATGAGATTATCATGGAATTACAACAATCCCTAAACTATATATATCATGTTAGATGTAATCGGTACGTGGTATGCTGACAATCTGCATGATAGGTTGTTAGGATATTGTGATATCCATAAAGATCTTGCAAAGTGTGTGCAAGTAAAAACACACACACACTAGTACTAATCAGCACAATACACTGCACAAACACTAGCATTCATTATACATGTTGACAATACACTGACTCCAAGTGTAATGATCAAGTATTGTATCAATACATAATACATAGATACCATCCAGCAAACACATGTGCGTGCTGGATGTCAGTGATGGCGATAGTAATGGTAACAGGATAAAACAACATGCTGTAGGGCTGGATGGAGAATATCTCCAGACCCGAAGGCAGTATCAGTGTTCAATATGCAGCTGGTAACTGCTGAACACTGTCCATGCCATTTTCACTATCGCTGGAGCAACATCAATATCTACATTGCATTCTGACAGTTGATACAGATGATCACTTCACATGCATGTACCAACTCAGATCAGCAACCATACATGAATTGACAAAAGGTGGTTGTGGACGTACACGCACACAAACATTGTGTTGTGTAAAAACTGCTTAGATTACATCTAGCAGTGTCCAGATGTATTTGAACACAGAGATATCACTTGATATACTCGTTGTATACATCCAAATATATCTTAGGATCTGACACAACTGTGAATTCATTTACAGTTGATTTATCTTAAATATCACCAGAGAGTGCATTTGCCTCCATGAGTCTCAATCAGAAAAACCCACATTACATGTTCACTATACATGTTGATTTTTTGAAATATTCACTGTTGTGCCATGAAAAATATCATGTGCAAAAGTGAAGAATGTTGCAATATTTCTGTAGCTTGCAACACACACACACTGAGATATGATATATATATTATCCGAAACATGGCTGAAAAAGGCTGTAAAATCGGTGAAAAATGCTGGCGATAAATTTCAAAACTGAAATTTCGACCTCATTTTATTTCAAAAAATATTTTAATACCTATTGAGGTATGTGAAAATCACAACAACCATGGTCATATCTCGTGTAACACCCTAGATATTAGGTGTGTAATATATAGGGGTGAACATATTGGCTGTAACGAAAAATCGGTCAAAATACAATACGTGTAATCTTTTGCAAATTCGGGATTGATTTTTTTTGCTATAATGGATATTTATCTATCAAATAACAATCCCTAAAAGACATAACACGTGTAACACCCTGTAACACCCTAATATTTGAATGTGTGTGTCAGGGGTGTAACGTACCCTCTGAAAATCACTTAACATTCACTTAGGTATTGAATGCAGTTTTGCTTAAAAATCTTTGCAAAAACGTTATACTGCTTATTTTTACCTGTATTAGGGTTACTGATATCAAGTAACACCCTAAACACTGTATTGAGTAACAGGGTCACTGTAACTATATATGCTCTAAAATGCCAGTTTTATTTCGTAAAACTTCGTTTTTTGGTATTGTTATATCATGCTAAATCATCATAGACATGATAATACTACGGGCAACAACCCAAGAACTGCGACAGATGATTCCTATAAGGAATGCATGCTATTTTGAAGTATTGGCAATTGACAACTGCCACTATATCACACACTTCCTTGAGGGGGGAAGAAGGTGGATATATATATATACTTACCTCATTATTATGTACGAATATAATACATGTATGTAAACATGTCGATATACCATATATAACATATAAATCACACACACTCAGTTAGACAATTAGCTGAAGGTATTTTTTGTGCTGTGTTTTGTTTTTAGATGGTTACTATCGAAGAGGAAGAGCATGAGGTTCCTGATATCAACCCAGATCATTCGACTTGGTTTTTCGACATACTTGGTTCATACGATGCATTCAGTCGGTTTAAAATCCCGAAGTGGATTGCTGGTTATGCCGATACACTAACCAGATATGACCACATAGGCTATTATGACAATGTCAGTCGCATGAAACCAGATATGAGCCGGTACAAGGATCCTGCCAATGAGCCTCGGGCACCAGAAGCAGAGTATACAGCAGACAGTCCTCCGATGGTCTTTGTAGATCCAGATGCAGATACAGTACCAGCACCAGCTCCACCAGCTCCACCCAGTTTGGTTTCCAAGGTGAAAATGACACCACCTAGGGAATTCAAATCAGGACAGGACGCAGAGGTCTGGTTGGATACAGTGGACAGATATTTCCAGTTCACTTATCCAGGTGTCAATGATAAGGATTTGATCACAGTGTTTCTTACTCTCATACAGAATAACGACAGACACTATTTTCAGGTCTTGGCACAACAACCATATGCCACTTATGAGATGGTCAGACAGACGTTCCTCAGACAATTTGGTAATCCTCATAAGAGATCAGTAGCCAAGAAACACCTAATGGCACTGACTCAAGGAACCCAAACCTTTGCAGATTATTTGCGCACATTTACATCACTGGCTTCTTTAGCAGCAGTTGATTTAAATGATGTGCTAATAAAGGACAAATTCGTCACCAGTATGGATTCTGATCTCCGCAGACAGTTCCAGCTCAGATACCTGACAGAAGAGCAGAGGAACAATCTGTCGTGGCAAGAAACCACACAGATATTGCTTGATTTGAACTACGTCATTCACTCAAAGCAATCAGAAACCCTTCACTATCGGGGTCAGAAGGAGCAGTCATCTGGAGGTCCATCCAAGAAGGATAAGGACAGAGGACGTGGCCAGAAGCCATATGACAGAACCAACAGAAATCGGAATTGGAATCAGAGTGGCAGTCAGAACTCCAGTCAGAATCGGAACAAAGGAAAAGGTGGTAAAGGCAAGGGCAAAGGAAAAGGAAAAGGAAAATCACAGAATGATAAGACCTGCAATCGTTGTGGTCGTGTTGGTCACATCGAGAAGGATTGTTTTGCCACCGGGACCAATGATGGAAAGGAGATCAAGGGTAAGCCACCAGCTCAGAATCCTTTTCAGAATCAGAGACAGCCACAGAAGAATCAGGGTGCTAAGGATGGGTCTGGCAAGCTCATCAATACGATCAACACCTTGGTCAAGGAACTGAAGAGTCAGCACAGCATCAATGCAGCAGTTGCAACTCCAGATCCAGTTCCATCAGCTCCAGCTCCCCAGGGAAACTCTCAGGGTACTGCGCAGGTACCGGTGTTGAGAGCACCCCGAGGGTAGATCAGCATGAAGATGCCACTGAAGCAAGTGGCCGGATTGAGAGTATCTCAGAAGAAGTCCTTTCCAGTCTGACATTGCAGTTTCAGCAGATGGACAATCCCACAGAACACATCGCACAGATGCAGTCTCAAACAGCACAGCTGAAATCACAAGTTGTATAAAGGGAAAGTTTATGGACAGAGTACTCACATTTTGGTAGATCCAGGAGCCACATCGTCTTTCATCGACAGACAGTTCGCTGCTCAGCTTGGTATACCTCCCACAGATTCTTCATCATTTTCAGTGGGATTGGCTGGAGGAAGCCAACTATCATGCACATCCTATCTTCCCAAGGCTACATTTTCTTTGGGCAAGTATAAGGATACAGAAGATTTCTACATCATTGACATGAAACCATTCACTGTCATTCTGGGTCAAGATTGGTTGGAAAGGAGGAATCCACACATTGACTTTCAGACCAAAAATCTGACGATCACTAGGAAGCATTCATCAGGCTCCAGTATTCGCACAGTATTGTCCAGAGTTGAGCAGACTCCAGACTCAGATGGCCTTCCTGAAATGGAATTGGTCAGTGCCACCACTATGAGAAAACATCTCCGTCGCATTCGATCCAGTGGTTCGGCTGAAGAAGCCGTAGCATATCTCTTTTTCCTCTCCGAGGTCGATGGTGAATTGGTCTTTGCAGCATCAGACTCAGACACCACAATGGAAGACCCCGAGGTCACAGCAGCACGTGATCAAGTGAGAGAAGACTTTTGAGACGTTTTCCAAGAGGATCTTCCGGCTGGTCATAGGCCAGAGCGGTTTGAAGGTGGATATCATAGAATCGACATCGAACCTGGACATAAGCCTCCTTCACAGCCAGAACGCACCATTCCAGCACCCATGATGGAGGAACTCAAACGGCAAATCATCAAATATGTCGAGTTGGGTATCCTTCGTCCATCATCATCGCCATATGGATGCCCAATCATTTTTGCTCCTAAGCCAGGGGGAAAGTGGAGGATGTGTTGTGATTATCGTGCCCTGAATAACATCACCATCAAGGACACGTATCCACTACCACCACATGACACCCTACTAGAGCAGCTGAAGGGATCAAGATGGATCAGTAGATTTGATTTCAACCAGTTCTTTCACCAAATCCCCATTCATCCGGATGATATACATAAAACTGCTATTCGCACCAGATACGGTTCTTATGAATGGGCAGTTATGCCTTTCGGATTGACCAATGCTCCTGCAACAGCACTTCGTGTAGGAAATCGGGCATTTTTCGACTTCATCGACCAGTTCCTTGTCATATTCATGGACGACACTATCGTATACAGTCCAGATTTTGACAGTCATGTGAAACATGTTCGACAGTTCCTCCAGCGTTGCAGAGATCACCAGTTTTTCATCAGGCCTTCCAAGGTGGAGTTGTTCGTTAAATCTATAGATTTTATCGGACATCACATATCTGAAGCAGACCTATCCATCATCGAAGACAGGATCAGAGCAGTCATGGCAATTCAGCCTCCAGTGTCTTATGGTCCTACCGTTGGAAAGCAGCCTCTACGCCGTATGGCTAAAGATGGCAAGTCATCCCTTCGGTCATTCTTGGGCATGGTTGGTCAATTTAGGAGATTCATACCAAAGTTCTCCAAAGTTGCTGAACCTCTCAATCGTCTCCTTAAAGATAATGCAGAATTTGTCTGGGATTCTGAGCAGCAGCAGGCATTTGATAACCTCAAAAGTGCCATCTGTAACGCTCCAGTATTTCAGCTCCCAGATCAGAAACTGCCATCTATTTTGGAGGTCGATGGATCAGGCACACACGTTGGCCAAGTATTACTCCAGGATCAAGGAAAAGGTATGAAGCCATGCGGCTATCACAGCGTCACTCTATCCGATACACAGAGACGTTGGCCTATTCCTGAGATCGAGCTATTTGCCATTGTGGAAGGCTTCCGATTCTTTCGCCACATCTTGTTGGGAGCTCCTGAGACTATTGTACGCTCGGATCATCAGCCACTGGTTTATTTCCAGACCAAATCCACACTGAGCCCCAAACAGGCACGGTGGTTGGATGAGCTCTCTGAATACAACTTCCGTATAGAGCACATTGCTGGCGAGAAGAATAAGGTTGCAGACGCACTCACGCGTATCTCTGCACTTTTTGAACTTACTGATTGTCTTCACCATATGGACATCAGCGAGGTCATTCCATCTGCAGATCCTACATTCATTGCTCTTATATCTTCTTCATCAGCTCATCAGCTACACGACATCATTATATCCGAGTATGATCGTGACACATTTGCACAGACTATTTTGGCTAAGCTGACATCATCGACTTCGTCAAAGTCAGTCAGCAGCTACAGCTTCGAGCTCGATTCAGGGGTTGATCTATCGTAAGACCATATATGGCAGACAGCTGTACATTCCACCAACAGTTAAAGTCCCCACAGATGACGGTGAGATCACACAACTTCGCCACATTCTTCTTCACGAGTGCCACTCAGCCACTATTTCTGGTCATGTAGGCAAAAATCGCATGCTTCATCTTCTGCGTAGCCGGTATTATTGGCCAGGAATGACAACAGCAGCCATCAAGTACATTCAGGAGTGCCCCGTTTGTCAGCGCCAGAAAACGAGGCGACACAAGCCTTATGGTCAGGCACACATACGATATTCTGTGCCTAAGACAAAATGGCTTGATGTATCTCTTGATTGGATCACTGACCTGCCTATCACCACTAATGGGCACGACAGTATATTTGTGGTAATGTGCCAATTCTCTCATCGTTGTCATCTCATTCCCTTCAGCATGACCTGGACAGCTCAGCATACTGCTTCTATCTATATGCAGCATATCTTCAAACTCCATGGTCTTCCGAGGAACATCATCTCAGATCGAGACCCCAGATTCACCTCTACATTCTGGCAGACACTGTGGAAATCTACTGGTACGAGATTGTCCATGACGTCATCACACCATCCACAGTCGAATGCTGCCAATGAGAGGAGCCATGCCTTCATTGAGGACATCCTCAGGTATTTTTCAAATTGTTGATTCATGATATGATTTCACCATCCTCTGATTTATAAACTGATTAAGTAGTATTTTTTTTTCTTCCTCAGGTGTTGTTGCAACGATACTTCAGCCAATTCGTGGGAGGACAAGTTGCCTCTGGTGGAGTTTGCAATTAACAATACCGTTTCTGCATCAACTGGTTATTCACCAATTTATCTCGACTCGATGGCGCAACCACTTTCGCCTCATGACCTGGTTATCACTATTCCGCCAGAAGCTCCTGTTCCAATACAAAGAGCTATTCGAGATCATTTTGACCGGTACTCGGCTGTTCATGCCAACGCGGTAGACAACATTTCCCGAGCAGCAGAAATTAGCCAAGCCAGATTCAATAAGACTCACATGCCTAAGCAGTTTGCAGTTGGGCAGAAAGTTCTTTTACGGACCGAGTTTATTCAATGGACTGGTTTGACAGAGGCAGGCAGACACTTTAAGCAGCCATATATTGGACCGTTCACTATTTCCAAAGTGCTTAGCCATGGACGTGCATACGAGTTAGATTTCGGAAATCTTGATATCCGTATTCATCCGGTACAGCCTGTATCCAGATTAGAGCTGTACAATGACTCGATCCAAGCACCTTTGCCTCTGCCACAGATGATCACCGAAGAAGGGCAACCATTGTTTGAGATATCACATATACTCTCGGATAAGTTCACTAGAGGTGTCAAATACTATTTAGTACGATATGCAGGCTACGGTCCTGAGCATGACACCTGGGTCAAAGCTACAGAGCTGACCAATGCAGCAGACATTATAGCTGCCTATGAAGGCTAACCATTATATTAAGCCTTATGCCCTTACTTCTTGTAATATATACTAATACATGTCGATCATCTATATAACCTTGCTCTTAATGTTTATCATTATGTTGCATTGAAGCGCGAATTGATCCTTCCTTGCTAAAGGTGTAGTGAGCCTTGTTCAAAATCATACCCTTGCACAGATACGCACACATGCGAGATATCATATCTGTGGATAAATAAAAACTGCTAAATGCTACCTTTGCCAAAACCGTGGTTTGTCATCGGATTCTTGGCAAGTCATCCGAAGCTACCGGAGACATCGACTGAGGTAGACGGAGTTGTGATCCTAAGTTGTGCTTGACAAACATAACTAAATAAATTTCACATTAGTACGTGGCGAATCAATTCTCACTCATCGCGATAGATGTTCGTCAAAGCGTGCGTACTGGACAAAAACATTGAGGAGTTGAGCAGACCGGTTGAGGATTATAAGTCCAATTCCGTTAAGCGGGGCCACTCCGTTTGCATTAAAAACAAGCCCCAAAAATCGGGCTCCCCATCGCCACCTATGATCCTCCAAAGTAGCTTAAGGAGGGGAGGAAGGGTTGGGTGCACTATATCAGGCCGAGAATCGTGCGATTATAAATCGTTAAATCGTGGGATCATCGTTCGCTAAAGCGACGACGGCTAGCGCAAATAATCCGTAACGTACACTTCGGATGCTTTGAATCGTCACTCTGACGCACGATACGTATGGATCAATCAGTAATCCAGCGTCAATCTGCATCACGAAACGCAATTCATTGAACCTTGAAACGTCACTCTGAAATACGATACGATTTCCAGGAAGGTGGGCTACATCCTAAGAACTGTAAGGTGAGGGACTAAAGTGGACTCAGTTCCCCCCAATAACCTAAAAACACCATGAGGGACGCCTCAAATCGGTGTAAGAAGACTGGTACCAGCAAGAAACGACAACAACAAAGACATCAAAGACATATACAAAGGTATGCCCGTTGTGAGGTCACAACTCTCTTAAGAGGGGAGATCTGTCAGGGTTCTGACCGCGATGACATATGTGTCATACATGTCATACGTGTCATACCTGTCATACATGTCATACCATGTCATGTCATGTCATATATTATTATGACAGTCGGTCATGTCATATATCATTATGACAGTCGACAGTATGGTCGATCATGACTGTACAGGTCGAGTCGCGTCATACATTTATGACAGTCGTCAGTACGGTCGACGATGACTGTACATGTCGCCAGATGATTATGTCATATCATCAGGCATCCTTGTCATCGAGAGTTCGTATGATTGAACTCGAAGATGGCAAAGCAAAGATACATCTTGGACACAAACCAAGAACCATCTTTAGCTTTCAGCATGCGCAGAACTCGCATGTGCAGCATGAACGAACTAGTCGTTACTACCATGCTGGTCGTTCAACCTACGTCTCGGGTTCACAACCCAATGGCGGTACCATCTAAGATGATGGGTGACGTAGGTATAAAAGTGAGGAAGCGTTGTGCTTCAGCAGATCCTCTTACAGAGACTGCACTCACAAACCCGCTCATCCGTTCACCTGCATTGCTGTCCAACTTTGCAGTGTTTCATTGTATATTGATAATATATTCACGGCGCTTGTATCTACAGCCGTATCACTTATGGACTAAATTGGACGACTCCGTTAGGGTTTGTAACGTTTTGGGGTCCACAAGTTTCTCCGAGCCTCTTCGATCAACTGTAACGTCGACCCTCGCGTGTCGCAGGCCGCGCAGCGCAGCGGCCGCGCTCGGAGAAACTCTTGGGAACAAGAGTAGGTGGGGAAAGGGGAAAAGGAAAGGGAAGCGGAAAGGGGGAAGCGGAAAGGGGAAGAAAGGGGGAAGAGGGGACAAGAAAGGAAGGGGGGGAGGAGGAGGAGGGGAAAAGGGGGGAAGGAGGAGGAGGAAATGAGGGGAGGGGGAGAAGGAGGGGGAGGGGGAAGATGGGGAAGAAAGGGGGGAGGGGGGAGGGGAGAGGACTCGCGTCATGATACCACGCGTGGGAACTTCCCTAATTTAAAGGTTCGCGTTAGGCTAAGGTGAAAAGGTTAGGTGTGCTGGTCGGTGGCCATTCATTCAGCCTCCACTCGCCTGTAAAAAGTACCGTATATAGCAACGTCTTAGGCTAACAGTTTTGAGTTTACACTTTACATTCCAGTGGCGAGTGTGACGCTGACGCTCGACTGAGTGAGACTGTGCAGTAGAGCCCCTCGTCTGAAATGAGGGCTGTTTCATTCGTGGTGCGTGACACTGTATCGGTGGAGTTGCCGCCCAAGGAGTGCGGGCGCGCCTCACATACAAGGTTGCCTTCGACCAAACTGTGAAAAGACGAATAATCTATTTCCCAACCGTCTCGCAAGTTCACGCCATGGTACGAAAGTGTTTCCAAGTGGCCGTTGCTTGCGTGGCGTCGTTTGGCTTGGCTGGATATATGTGGCATAATCAGCCGGATGTTACACAAGCCGATGCCGACGATTCCACCTCGTTTGAGAGTCCCGCGGTGCTCGCCCGGAAGCTGTATACCGCGGCATTGGCGGCGAATCATACCTTGAGTCAAAGGGACCCTTTTGTGAATCGCCCGTTCGCTGCCTTCGCAGCAATTAGAGCGTTCAGTAATGTCGTGCAAAGCGCGGATCTTGAACAACTGTTATCTCGGCCCGCTGGCTCGGAGGCCTCGAAGCCCACCATTCCGAGCGTCAAGCAAATGATGGAACTCCAGGCAGCTTTCGATCTCGCGGACGCCGCGTATGATTTGCGGACGACCCTGGAGCCGAAGATGCACAAGCGGGGTTACTATCTCATGTCCCACGAGGATGGATCGGTTCCCGGTAGAGTGGCGTACTACATGGCATTCTCGCCCGCAAGCCGCACCGCGATCATCGGTCTAAAGGGTACTGGTGCGAAAGCTGTTCATTTGCCATCGAAAACCCCGCTGATATCAGTTTCACGCGCTTCCGAGTGCATGTGCGATGCCCTAGTTCAGTGATTCACACGGTTGCGAGGTGTTTCGTTCCCTCATTGCTCGCGCTTTCTACCAAATGCCTTGTAACAGGCACTCCCGCGGACGTCATGACCGACCTGATTTGTAGGGCTGTGCCCTTGAGCCGCCCTGACGGCTCCGTGGCATACGTACACGAAGGCATGTCCAACGCCGCCCAGGCGGTTCTCCACGAGGTCTTCCCTACCCTGGAGCACCTGCTGCTGCCGCATGGCTATCGCGTGCTGGTGACGGGGCACAGCCTCGGTGCCGGTACCGCGGCTCTCCTCGGACTAGCCCTTCGAGACAAGCTGAACGCGGCGCCTTTGCACCAAAAAGGTGCGACACGCAGTGACGGGCTGACGCGTTCAGGCGTGCGTGTGTCAGCTGCGGAACCGCCTGGGAGGCACGCAGTGACGGGCTGACGCGTTCAGGCGTGCGTGTGTCAGCTGCGGAACCGCCTGGGAGTGCGACACGCAGTGACGGGCTGACGCGTTCAGGCGTGCGTGTGTCAGCTGCGGAACCGCCTGGGAGGCACGCAGTGACGGGCTGACGCGTTCAGGCGTGCGTGTGTCAGCTGCGGAACCGCCTGGGAGGCACGCAGTGACGGGCTGACGCGTTCAGGCGTGCGTGTGTCAGCTGCGGAACCGCCTGGGAGGCACGCCACCGGAGAGAGCTCACTCCTTAAGCCCGACCCGAGTGTAACTTGCCGCAGATTCTTTTATGTAAAATCTACGCGTGTAGTTGTTGCCCCCCCGTACACACGACTCCGGAACTGTTGCACACACACTTGGCTTCTACAACACGCCTTTGAGCTTAGCTACTTCTCACTTTGTGTGTATATCGTGTCACGGTCCTGTATCTGACGAACATGGTTCACACGATGAACTCTCCCGTTTTGGTATACGGGCCACTGTTGTTCCCATTCGTGAGAATCTCTGACAAACGGTTCGGCCTCTTTGTCATGAATAGAACAGTGCCAATGTATTCAGCTCTTTATACGGCGATGCGATACGGTGACTTGTCCTTTCATGTGCATCGCTATCGTCTTGATATGTTATCAACACAGCTCATTTTCCAGCCTTCTTCATAGCCAGAACCGCAGGGTGTCCGTGCCCGCATCAACAACCTGGTTCCGCACGAAATCTCGAGAACAAGTCTCCGCACCCAAATTCAACTCGGTGTTCACTACGCAACTTGAGGTAGCTTACCCTTGTTGTCTGCGCTGACGAGGCGCATACTTGGAGGCTTGCGTGCCTCAGTAGGGTCGGACGGCGAAGGATGGGCTTCCCGGGTCGAGGTGCTTGCGTTCGCCACGCCGCCTGTGATGGACGTGACGACGGCCTTGAGCTGTCAGAGCTTCGTGACCTCGGTGGTGAATCGCCGCGATGTCATTCCAAGGTCATCCCTCATGAACCTCGTGATGTTGATGAACGCTTTATCCGAGGTGGACAAGCGGCTGCAAGAGACGAACGGAGACCCGAGCACGTTCAGCTTGTCGAGCAAGGACGCTACCGCGTTGGTGAGGCGTGCCATGGACATCCCTGGCAATCCAAAGGACTTCTTGTACGTCCCAGGACAGGTGGTGCTCATGTCTGCCGAGCAGGTTGGATTGCTCCGGGCCACACTAACGGATGGTACCGCCCCTTCCCTGCGCTGCATCCACTTCGACATGGCGATGTTCTCGGATCACCTCAGTCACGGGCATAAGACATCCCTCGCAGCCCTAGCTGGAGCTCACGCTCAGCCTGAAACAGCATCGGCCGAATTGTGAGCTCAAGGCATGTGCATCACGGTGAGTGAGTAGTAGTAATCAATATTACTCGAGTATTTGAAGCACGGATGTCTTTAGAACGAAATCTGAAGATGGTATAAACGAAACAAATAAGCGACGCAATAAAAGAAGTAAGAAACACGTCACCCTTTCTAACAAGGGTATAACGTATTGCAAACTGCACAACATAGATTTTAATGACTACCGTGTAACAGTTGAGTAAACATCCCACCCTTTCTGACTCATGGGGATGGTGTAGTGCTAACTGCGCAATATAGATCGTAACGGATGAAGTTGCACGATATTTGAACCGTGGAATCGATGCTATCGAGGAAGCGTCTATGCATGGTTTTGCACATACACATCGATATATCTGTGGTTCGGTGCGCGTCACTAAGCAGCTTACGGTGTATTCCAAATCCGAGATACCGAGCGGAACGCAGCGATGCCGCACGTTTCGAATGCATTGGCTGTGCAAAATAGCATTAGGGGCTTCACAAATCCCCTTAAGGAACTTGGGTAATACTTTGGGTTTTGGGGGAATAGTCGCTGTTTGTTGTTGTGGGGGTTTTATATTGTGTAGGGTATATGTGTAAAGTTTTGTCCAGTTTGGTCGGGTTTTATGAAAAGTTTATTTAAGAAGACTATTCGTTTCCATAATGTTGATGAACTAATGGCCAGTCGAAATAATATCCTTGAAATCAAGTTATTAAGTTATCAACTTTCCGAAAAAAATTGGCACGACTCGTCTACAATTGTAGAAATACATGTAAAAGCAATATGGATATAGCATAATTGTATCATGTTAACAAACGGAATAATATTTTGTTGGCCTCCACGGGTAGCTCTGCTATGCTAAATTCTGTACAATTTCGGTATAAAACTCAATGACTATTGAGAAGCAGAATATGACGCAATAATAAACATAGTGTGTTGTGCAAGCAAATTAAATAATGTTTACAAACTACCTTCCTATCTAGTTATTCGCCGAAACTATCGATAACCGGAAAAAAGAAATGTTAACATGCTGAACTAAAGAAAAGACACAGTGCGCGGGAATACACGCAATCCCCACAACCGAGAAATTGCACGATAGTCGGTTCGCGCAAAGATCCCAGAAATCAGACGCGTCTTCCTCGCCGCCAACATCCCAAAACGCTTGGCGCATTCTCCCGTCGCTCCTGCAGGATGAACGATAGGTAAATTGTCACTTGGTGAATTAAAAAAAAACAAGCAGCGCAAACTATTTCAAGTCAGTCAGGGAAAGTAGCGTAGTTCTAAATATTAGTACGGTAGCATGGCCAACCAAGACCGGGGTTAAACCTGCTAGGGTAGATCCCCAGACGCGCTGCTACCTCTTCGAAGAAGAACACAAGGCGCAATACGAGTTCCTTCACAAACTCTGATAACAATATTGCGTTTCTGAAACACAAAATCGTGAAGAAGAAATGCAAACAAGGCATGCGCACAAAATTGTCAAACATCTAAACAAGGAGAGGCAGAAATGTTAACACTTGAAATACATGTAGCCAAAATCAGTATGAATATCAGCGGTATGCCGCTATCGCACATGTCTTCACGTTTATGAGCACCAAATGCATGTTTGGCAATTTGATGAGGCACGAATGGCGGTATCTCCATTGACTAGACACGTCCCCGGACCCATCTCAACGCCCGCTAAGCGTTTTAGCTCAAAATTGCACCCATGGCATCGGCTCAAAGGGAAGCGATTTCTCTGGAACTGCAAATTATATCACATTATATTATAATGGACGTTTTGGGCACCCAATAAACGCAATGTTATACATTTCAAGTATTTAAAAGGCCACCGTGAAATTCCCGCACAGACGAAAGCTTCCGGACGCTGGCTATCTCGCTTTCTCGTAGCTGGCTCTCAACCACATGAAAACCCGCCATGTCTTTCTCCGACCAAAAAGCAGGAAAGAGCACACAATGCCATCTTAAACAGCTATCACTACCGTGAAAGAAAAAGAGAAAAAACACGACGACGGCTTCAAAATGTGCCGAGATACAGCTATTCGGTAGTTACATACTATGACAATACGACATATGACAGTAGTTACAGACTCTGCATGAGACACGCTTATCATAGTTCCGTATCCGTACTCACTCTACTCGAGAGTATGGACTTCGTAACTACAGACAGTGTACATTGTATGACGGCCTAGAGACGAGCACTGAGCTTAGATAACCAGCCCGTCAATATATTATGTTATCATGTATGACTCGTGGCTTCGCACATCCCGACCGACTCTAGTGCTTCCTTTGTGTGCTGGATATATAACATATATACGTTGTATACATACTCCATTGCATTATATAATGCAGATAATGCACAGATATAATACATGTGCAATTACAGATATATATACATTTATCACACACACACACATTCCGTAGTTGAAGGTTTTTGTTGGTGTTGGTGTGTTATAGATGTCTGTTCCAGGAATTGATCCAAATCCGGCTCACTGGTTTTTTGATATCCTTGGTACCTATGATGCATACAACAGATTCAAGGTCCCACGCTGGATGACTGGTTATTCAGAGACACATACTCGATATGACGGTGTAGGATAATTTGACAACCTCAGTCGATTGAAGCCCGACATGAGTAGATACAGAGATCCTAACGCAGAACCAGATGCTCCAGAGACTCCATACACAGAGGATTTTGCACCACCAATATTTGCAGATCCAGATGACAACCATGTAGTCCCAGCACCCGCAGTTCCTGCAGTACCTACTCCTAAGGTGAAAATGAATACACCAAAGGAATACAAGGGCGGACAAGATGCAGAAGTCTAGATAGAGACGGTGGATAGGTATTTCGAGTTCACCTACCCAGGAGCAACAGGCAGTGGACCTGGTTACAGTATTCCTCACTGTAATGACAGACACTTCTTCCATGTTGTGGCACAATCTCCAACAGCCACATATGCAGAAGTCAAGACCACATTCCTTCGACAGTTTGGAAATCCACATAAACAGTCAGTAGCCAAAAGACATTTGATGGGACTGCAGCAGGGTAATCAGACATTTTCAGATTATCTACGGACGTTCACATCACTGGCCTCACTGGCAGCAGTCAATCTGGAGGATGTCCTAATAAAATATCGATTTGTCACAAATATGGACTCAGATCTCAGACAGCAATTCAACCTCAGATTTCTCACAGAGACTGAGAGGAACAGCCTTTCATGGTCACAAACTACAAAGGTCCTGCTCGACTTGAACTTTGTAGTTCATTCGAAGCAGTCAGAGACCCTGCACTATAGGGGCCAAAAGGAGCAGTCAGGTGGTCCAGCCAAGAAGGATAATGATTCCAAAGGCCGTGGCAACAAGCCATACGACCGCAACAATCAGAACCAGCCCAATCAGAATTCCCATAAAAAGAAAGGGAAAGGCAAAGGATCAGGCAAAGGCAAGGGAAAAGGAAAAGGAAAAGGATCAGCATCTTCTTCTTCTTCTTCTTCTTCTTCTTCCCAGTCCTGTGACCGATGTGGTCGTTCAGGTCACAGCAAAAAGGATTGCTACTCCACAAGGACAGAAGATGGAAAGGCAATAAAAGGCAATCCTCCAGCTCAGAATCCTTATTTTCGGAAAGGAGGACAGCAGCAACAGAATAATCAGGGTGGCAAAAGTGAGTCTAACAAGCTCCTAAAAACAGTCAACACCCTGGTTAAGAAGCTTCAGAATCAGCAAGGCCTCAATACAACAGTTACACAACCAGATCCAGCTCCAGCATCAGCTCCAGCTCATAAGGGAAACTCCCCGGGTACTGCACAGGTACCAGTGATGAGAGCACCCCGGGGATAGATCAGCCTGAACATGCCACTGAAGCAAGTGGCCGGGTTGAGAGTATCTCAGAAGAAGTCCTTTCCAGTCTGACATTGCAGTTCCAACTGACGGACACTCCCTCAGATCGCATCGCAAAGATGCAGTCACAGACAGCACAACTGAAATCACAGAAGAAGCTGGTGTTGTATAAGGGGACAGTATATGGACAGAGTACTTATATTTTGGTAGATCCTGGGGCAACATCATCATTTATCGACAGACAATTTGCTTCTCAACTTGGTATAACAACATCAGATGCATCATCATTCTCAGTGGGGTTGGCTGGAGGAAGCCAATTACCTTGTACATCCTATCTTCCCAATGCTACATTTACGCTGGGTAAGTATAAGGATTCAGTGGACCTATATGTTATTGATATGACACCCTTCACAGTCATCCGATCCTAGGACAGGATTGATTGGAGAGGAGGAACCCACACATAGATTTTCAGTCCAGGGCTCACAATCCAACTCCTGTCTGTGTGTGTGTGCGCCTGCCTCACGGTCACTACGCTCCACGAACTATGTGCGCCTATCTGCCAGTACACGGTGGTCAACGTCGGCTGCCTCACTGGAAGAACAGGAACTTGTCCACGATGACGCGTGTATGTCCAACACCTGGAAGTCCGTGGTGATAAGCGTCGGCTGCCTCAGTGGCCGCCTCGCTGCAGTGCACGGTGGTCAACGTCGGCTGCCTCAGTGGCCGCCTCGCTGGAAGAACAGGAACTTGTCCACGATGACGCGTGTATGTCCAACACCTGGAAGTCCGTGGTGATAAGCGTCGGCTGCCTCAGTGGCCGCCTCGCTGCAGTGCACGGTGGTCAACGTCGGCTGCCTCAGTGGCCGCCTCGCTGGAAGAAAAGGAACTGGTCCACGATGATGCGTGTCTGTCCAACACCCTGAAGTCCGTGGTGATAAGCGTCGGCTGCCTCGGTGGCCGCCTCGCTGCAGTGCACGGTGGTCAACGTCGGCTGCCTCAGTGGCCGCCTCGCTGGAAGAAAGGAACTTGTCCACGATGACGCGTGTCCAACACCTGGAAGTCCGTGGTGATAAGCGTCGGCTGCCTCGGTGGCCGCCTCGCTGCAGTGCACGGTGGTCAACGTCGGCTGCCTCAGTGGCCGCCTCGCTGGAAGAACAGGAACTTGTCCACGATGATGCGTGTCTGTCCAACACCCTGAAGTCCGTGGTGATAAGCGTCGGCTGCCTCGGTGGCCGCCTCGCTGCAGTGCACGGTGGTCAACGTCGGCTGCCTCAGTGGCCGCCTCGCTGGAAGAAAAGGAACTGGTCCACGATGATGCGTGTCTGTCCAACACCCTGAAGTCCGTGGTGATAAGCGTCGGCTGCCTCGGTGGCCGCCTCGCTGCAGTGCACGGTGGTCAACGTCGGCTGCCTCAGTGGCCGCCTCGCTGGAAGAACAGGAACTTGTCCACGATGACGCGTGTATGTCCAACACCTGGAAGTCCGTGGTGATAAGCGTCGGCTGCCTCAGTGGCCGCCTCGCTGCAGTGCACGGTGGTCAACGTCGGCTACCTCAGTGGCCGCCTCGCTGGAAGAACAGGAACTGGTCCACGATGATGCGTGTCTATCCAGCACCCTGAGCACGCAAGTACTCTGCTCCTATGTCAAGTGTAGGCGGAGACTGTGCCCCTGGCGGGGATCTCTGAACTCCACACCCAACAATGTCTGAGCACTCCCACGCCGAGAGTGTCTATGATGACCGAAACCACCTTCGCCGCGCTCCCGAGCCAAGAGTGTCCGAAGCCAAAGCCACCTTGCTGCATATAATACCTTTGCAAACCATCAAGCCCAACAAAACCAAGAATGCCCGTAGCCAATATCTTGCGCCAACCAGAAGCCTTGTGCGTTTTAACTAAAAGAATAACTGAAGCCAAACTGTTGTGTAAAAGCCATGCGCCTTGCAGACCACAGAGCCAAAACAACCGAAGCCATTCTAATATAAACCAGCCACCATCCTTTCACAATAAGACCAAAGTAAACATAGCCGAACCTGTACGAGGAATATAGACAAGCTTTATATCCCAAGAGCCAAAACAACCGAAGCCAGTCTGTTGTGTAAAAGCCAAAATAACCGACGCCAGTCTGTTATGCCAAAGCCAAAATAACCGAAGCCAGTCTGCCACGTAGAAGCCAAAATAACCGAAGCCAGTCTGTTATGTCAAAGCCAAAATAACCGAAGCCAGTCTGTTATGTCAAAGCCCAAAGCCTGGTGTGCCAGAAGCCAAAATAACCGAAGCTCATCCTGCGTGAGGATGACCTAAGCCTAGTGTGCCAGAAGCAAGTTCGCCACACCAAAGCCTGGTGATGCAGCACAAAGCAACGTTCTCGTGCACGGAGCAGCCTCCTTGATCCACCAGTGCAGGATGCCTGCCCCTGGCTTCACTTGGAGTATGAATTCACAGAAACACCACGGGGTCGATGAGAACAGCCTGGTTCCACCAGTGCACATTGTGCCCCTGGGCTCACCAGGACTCATAAGGATGCCCAAGAACCATTACACGTCGTTGTCGCGATACAAATATAATAATGCTATTATCAAGAGCCTGGATCCACCAGTGCACAAAGTGTACCCCTGGGCTCACCATAACTCAAGGCACAGTTAATCCCCAGTTGATGCTGAAAAAGAAAACATGTTCTCGTGAATTCGCTGAGAGGTAAGCTGCCAACTTCCAGAACTGCTCAAGAGCCTGGATCCACCAGTGCACCTTGGGTGCCCCTGGGTTCACCATAACTCAAGGCACAGCTAATTCACCGTTGATGCCGGAATACAAATAATATTCTCGTGAATCCGCTCAGAGGTAAGCTGCCAACTTCCAGAACTGCTCAAGAGCCTGGATCCACCAGTGCACCTTGGGTGCCCCTGGGCTCACCATAACTCAAGGCACAGCTAATTCACAGTTGATGTGAAAGACAAATAATATTCTCGTGAATCCGCTCAGAGGTAAGCTGCTAACTTCCAGAACTGCTCAAGAGCCTGGATCCACCAGTGCACCTTGGGTGCCCCTGGGCTCACCATAACTCAAGGCACAGCTAATTCACAGTTGATGCTTGAAAGACAAATAATATTCTCGTGAATCCGCTCAGAGGTAAGCTGCTAACTTCCAGAACTGCTCAAGAGCCTGGATCCACCAGTGCACCTTGGGTGCCCCTGGGCTCACCATAACTCACGGCACAGCCAATTCGCAGTTGATGCTGAAAACCAAATAATATTCTCATGAATTCGCTGAGAGTTAAGCTGCCAACTTCCAAAACTGCTCAAGAGCCTGGATCCACCAGTGCACCTTGGGTGCCCCTGGGCTCACCATAACTCAAGGCACAGCTAATTCACAGTTGATGCTGAAAACCAAATAATATTCTCGTGAATCCGCTCAAAGTTAGGCTGCCAACTTCACCATAACCCAAGGCACAGCTAATTCCCAGTTGATGCTGGAAAAGAGATAATATTCTCGTGAATTCGCACAAAGTTAGGCTGAAAAGTGCTTTTTGTGCACTCCAGGTGGCTGGGGAATTGAGCCACCACCCCAGCTCTTTGGCACCTGACAAAAACTGCCTTGCCATAGTCTTTTCCAATTTAAAATAAGTACGAATTCCGAGACGAAGATATTCTGAGTGAACGCGAATGCGTAAAACAACTTGTGATACAAATAACATGCTCGCGTGCGTATTGTGTGCGCGAGCGAATCCGGAAGTAACCGCAACATAGTCCACAATAAGAAGGCAAGTCTTTCAAAAGAAACCACTCTTAATTGACGCAAAGTTTGGGCATTCAGCCTCAAATATACTGTCTCACTGTGTCCGCAATAACATACGAGCTAATTACAGAACCAAGAAGTGTACACAACTGTCTTAGGCGCTAATCCGGCCTTCATGCATACACAAAGAGCAACGCGCATCCGCAACGCGAGTCAACCTGCCACAGTGGGGGACCCAGACTCAGGCGTCTGGGTCCCCACTCTCAAGTGAGTAAAACTGCTTCTCTATATATATACACTGATATACGCTGCGCGTTTGCCCACGAATCCAGTGAGTGGGAAATTGGAAAAGAGCTACTGGAAAGCTCTCCGTCCGGACTCTCTGATATCATCTCCACAAATCTGTCTCGTGACCTCCAAACTACCAGTCACCTGTCCGCGCATCGCGCTCTCACCTCTGCGCGATCACCATCTGTGTCACATTATCTCACTGCCTCCTACGATCGTGCCCACGTCGTCAGTCGTCATCCAAACATCTGCCACATGCACCATCGGCTGTACTCTGCATTCTGTGTCACATCTGAAACCAGCCGTAAACTGTCATCAGCAGTCTGCATCGCCAGTGCCACATAAGATAATCTGTCATGCGTACGTCACACCTGTGTCACAATGTGTCACCAGCTGGACAAACCCGGCGCGGTACCATGAAACGCCGGCGTTTGTTACAACTATATCGTGAGGTGACTCCACTATATAGTGGAGGGAAGTCGCTATATAGTGGAGTCTCTCCGCTATATAGTGGAGTCACTCCACTATATAGTGGAGTCATTCCACTATATAGTGGAGTCGATTCCACTATATAGTGGAGTCACTCCACTATATAGTGAAACCCACTAGGTTTTGTACAAAAACCACTAGCAAATGTACAGTGTCCCCCAATCTTGCCACCCCCACTGTAAGGGGGGGGCACAGTGGGTCTCCTGTCTGTCACCCCTCAGCCCGATGTGTCACCAGTGTCCGTTGTCACGTGTGTCACGGTGTGCTATAAAACACCTAACTCAGTATTTTGTATCATCTTAGTATCCGAGAACACCCGCCCCTGCGAGACTGTTCTGCACACACGCATTCGAGCATATATATCGACATATATATATCTCACTTCTTGTCAGGTTATCGGCCACCACTTGTGGGTGTTCGTTTGTTGCTTTGGATCCCTGGAGAGCACGCCGATTCTCCTTGTAACCGCCGCACGCCGCCGGCAACTGACGCACGTCGCCGTCAGCAACCACATCTAGACCTCGGCCACCGTTGAAGATCGCGGCCGCGTTCAAAATTTTATCACCAAACCGTTGACAATTTGGGCTGGAGTTGAGCCCCGTTGTTTTTACGCAAGTTACAACATTACCGACTACGTGCTTCCAACTCTGGACAGCAGCGCCCGTACCGTGGCGAAACTGGCTTACCGCACGTTATTTTTGACCTCACCGCCGTTTTCCTCGTCGAATTTCACCCCACTTTGGCTTTTACATCGCCCGATTTGGTTAATTTTACGAAGAGTTACGTTTTCGACACGCACCCAAATGCGCCCTCGCCTTTCTGGACAGCAGCACCGCTCCTGCAGGACAACTGGCTTGCCACACGACTTGTTTGACGTCACCGGCGTCTTCCTCGTCAAAATCTACCCCAATTTGACTCATACATCGTTGGATTTGGTTCATTTTTCAGAAAGTTATATCTTCGCTTGGGAACCCTAACTTGGCGTTCGCGGAATTCTCCAGCCAGCGGTCAGCCACCATGTCCGCTGACCGCCAGAATGCGCGCATGCCCGCTGTTCATTCAGCGTTGGCATCTTTTCGAGTCCATCGACGGCATCCTGCACCTGGCTATGGTCTGGTGGTGTCTGGTGGTGCTTATGCACCAGACACCAACATCGAGTCTATCGCCTTCGCCAATGACGACAACTCTGAGCACGACGAGTTGCGTCCGCAGCATCCTCCGCTCTCCGC
This sequence comes from Cymbomonas tetramitiformis, assembly GCA_001247695.2. NCBI lineage: Eukaryota > Viridiplantae > Chlorophyta > Pyramimonadophyceae > Pyramimonadales > Pyramimonadaceae > Cymbomonas > Cymbomonas tetramitiformis. The sequence goes on from LGRX02003313.1 coordinate 22,104, forward strand.
TCCACCCTTCGTGCCCCTTGGCCACTGTGTGGTGGTGTGCGGTGGTGTTACGACACCAACCCCACCGATTCTCCCCTCTGCTTGCGCGCTCATTGGCGGCAGAGTGGGGGCTCGCCGCATTTTTCACCTTCCATCCCCCTGCCCCCTCTTCGTTGACGCATCCGCTCTGGTGGTGCCAGGCCGCTTTTGGCTCTGGCATCGCACTGGCGTTGGTTGAACGTTGTAGGGATGAGTATTGCCTCACTGGCGCTTGACGCATGCGATCGAGGGTGACGCCGCCGCCAGCAAGATTAAGTAGCAACAACACAGTTCGACAAGGACCCTTCTCCATGCCTGCACGGTTTGTGATTGACTCTCGAGGGAACCGAACTCTTTAGATTTACCTAGCAACAGACTTTTGGACACCTTGGGATGGCGCATGCCGGACTGCTCGAGCCAGTTTGGCTCCTAGACCCTGCAGTGCTCCTGCCTCTTTGCTTGGTGACACCTCAACCCCACGGGGTGAGGTGGTGTCACGGGGAGCCCAATCTTGCCACCCCCACTGTAAGGGGGGGGCACAGTGGGTCTCCTATCTGTCACCCCTCAGCCCGATGTGTCACCAGTGTCCGTTGTCACGTGTGTCACGGTGTGCTATAAAACACCTAACTCAGTATTTTATATCATCTTAGTATCCGAGAACACCCGCCCCTGCGAGACTGTTCTGCACACACGCATTCGAGCATATATATCGACATATATATATCTCACTTCTTGTCACACTTCCTGATGATTTATAGGTGTATCATCTGTAAGCGGATTGACCACTTAAGTGATAACTTGTCAGAACCTATGATATATTTGGGCATATGTGGCTACTGCCCCGCGCTCCAGTACTGTCACAAGTACTTTAGTAAAACCATTATAGGGCCTTTTCAACAGGTTCCACGGGTAAAGTTACAGCTCAGAAAATTCATTTGGGACCCTTTTGAATTATTTTGAATGAGAGTGCAGGCTACAAGCAACTGTAGGTGTGAGTAAATCGTGTGTGCTTTCATGCTATAAAACACCTGAAAATTAATTAATTTCGAAAGTACTATGACAAGTACTTTGACTACGAAGGTGTTTTCGCTCGGTAGATGGCCATATATATTCGTATAGGGTGATAGGACTCTTCATTGGGATGTATTCGAAGTGTGCAACATGCATTGCCCCATGAGAATGCCGATATCCTGCCATAACCATGGCAACTATCGCCGCATGTGAAGAAAATTATTTTTTTTGGATGTTTTTCACTTATAAATTTTCGAGTTCCATCGCACCCCATCCCTGATTGTGATCCCATGGAGCGAAGGTCCGAGCACATCAAGGTCACAAAAAATCAATTTTGATATCTACTTTGATGTTTTGCACACCCTAGTGCTACTTCCATCACACATCGAGCTCGCCGTGCCGTTTTCTTCTCGTGGGTATGCGCAGGCTGGAGCAAAGAAATGCCCCCCAAAAGCAGGGTCTCCTTGTTGAAACCCAAAACGTCATAACCTCTTCGTTACTTAGAGTTGTGTGAGTTATGATATGATATTTCATGCACATACACTCCATCCACTTGACTAGGAAACCTTCACACATATGGATATATAATGCATCCACGACTCAAAATTGATGACTTTGATCATTACCCACTACTTTTGCAGGGTCACCATACTAGAAAAATCCCCAAAAAATCATTTATCATCAAAAGTCGTGAATGATGGGAAATTTTCATCCTTAAGACCCTATAAGTGCACGAAAATCATTATAAGTTCATGAAATATATCAGAAACTCGACCAATTGCGGCGCAACGTAGGGTTGCCCTCTGTTGCATAAACGTATATAATCATATATATTGCACATCTTGCTACGATGCTTCGATTAAGGTCCAAAAAGGGCCTCGTAGTCCACAACATCGTTACAAATCATCTCCGAGCGATACTCGGTACAAGGGTGCCCATCGGGAGAATCCATGGCATGCCACTTGTGTATGCGTACTAGTACACTGTCTGCTAGGCCCTGGCATCTCTTCATAACTCAAATATGCACCTTAGACATCGACCGGGGTCCCAAAAATGGGTCTCGTAGTCCACAACATCGTTGTACATCATCTCCGAGCGATACTCGGTACAAGGGTGTCCGTTGGGAGAATCCATGGTATGCTACTTGTGTATGCGTACTAGTACGCTGTGTGCTAGGCCCTGGCATCTCTTCAAAGCTCCAATATGCACCTTAGACATCGACCGGAGTCCCAAAAAATGGGTCTCGTAGTCCACAACATCGTTATACATCATCTCCGAGCGATACTCGGTACAAGGGTGACCATTGGGAGAATCCATGGTATGCTACTTGTGTATGCGTACTAGTACGCTGTCTGCTAGGCCCTGGCATCTCTTCATAACTCAAATATGCACCTTAGTAGACATCGACCGGGGTCCCAAAAATGGGTCTCGTAGTCCACAACATCGTTGTACATCATTACCGAGCGATACTCGGTACAAGGGTGCCCGTTGGGAGAATCCATGGCATGCTACTTGTGTATGCGTACTAGTACGCTGTGTGCTAGGCCCTGGCATCTCTTCAAAGCTCCAATATGCCTCTTAGGCATCGACCGGAGTCCCCCAAAATGGGTCTCGTAGTCCACAACATCGTTATACATCACCTCCGAGCGATACTCGATACAAAGGTGACCATTGGGAGAATCCATGGTATGGTACTTGTGCATGCGTACTAGTACGCTGTCTGCTAGGCCTTGGCATCTCTTCATAACTCGAATATGCACCTTAGACATCGACCGGGGTCCCCAAAAATGGGTCTCGTAGTCCACAACATCGTTGTACATCATCACCGAGCGATACTCGGTACAAGGGTGCCCGTCGGGAGAATCCATGGCATGCTACTTGTGTACCCCAACCTACCATGCGATTGATTTGTGTAAACACACTTGTAGGGTTGGGTTTAACCCGCAACTTATTACCACAAATGGCATCACGCCAACAGGCTCACACCCACAAACATCATTGGCCAACATACACCCCTTGGATATGTGTGGTCGCCTGGGCAATCTCGCGCCAAGAGCTACTAAAAAACAATTCTTAAAGATGGCCAACTGTTTGAACACCGAGTGCGGAAACCGCAATGTAACAAAAAATGCTACCCCCTCGGCAATATGCATCCAATGGGAAGGCGAAAAGTGGTTTAGAGGCCAATGGCACATAAGACAGTCATGTTTGGGTCACAAAGTCAACATAATATGAAGGGCAGCATGACCGTAGCCTTAAAAGACACCGAAAAAAATTATGGCGTGAAAGTACTTGTCATAGTACTTTCCAGCTCGAAAGTACTATGACAAGTACTGTGGGGCAGTAGCCATATGGCTGTGCACTAAGAGCATATCAAAGTGATATCTCTAGATTCCAAATATATCAGGACACAACTTGATAATAATCTAAGCAGTTCAACACAACACAATGTGTGTGTGTGTGCCGACAACAACCTATGTCAGTCAGTTCAATATGCAAGTACTGATCTGAGTATGTACATGCTTTTTGTGCTGATCATTACTGAATCAATTGTCACAATGCAGTATGGTTGTTGTTCTTGCTCCAGCGATAATGAAAAGGTATGGACAGTGTTCAGCAGTTACCAGCTGCATTGTGAACACTGTATACTGCCTTCGGGTCTGGAGATATTCTCCATCCAGCCCTTCAGCATGTAGGTTTATCCTGTTTACCTTAACTATCGCCATCACTGACATCCAACACGCACATGTGTTTGTTGGATGGTATCTATATTATCATACACGTAGTTGATATTATAGTTGATCATTTCACTTACTGAGTCAGTGAATGTCATTATACATAGTAATGTCAGTGGTGTGTGCATTGTGCAGGTACTTGCTGATTTAGTACATGTAAGTGTGTGTGTGGAACTTTACACACTTGTATACAGGTGATAATGGTATTACAATATACCAAGATGATTTATCATGCAGGATGATCTGTATACCAAGTACTGAATAAATCCAACATGATATATATATATCAGATTAGTGGTTATTGTAATCCTGCATACTCTCATTTACAATAATGAGTTGCTTGATTTATTTTACATGTAGCTCCGGTGAGCATTCCATTCAGTGATCCACCATAGAACGAACATGCTCATCCCAAATCCTTCGTCAGAGCATGTCGAGCTAATTATGGTGTTAAGATCACCTTCAGGCACCTTACACTTACATGGGTTCCAATATAGCTGACATGCACTGCAGTATGCTTTTTGCAATGTATAATGTATTGTGATGTGATGCTATATGTCCCAGTTGTTATCATGATCAAACTGGTTAATACATTACAACTGTTATCGTGGTCAAGCTGTATGAATAATGCATGCACAATTCACAGTGATGCAGTCACTCAGTATATAATGTATATGTGGTGTAATGCACATGTGCTGCATGCACTCAGTATACACTCAATAATGGTGTATACTGCAAGTAATGTGTGTGTGTGTGTGTGTTGTGCTGCAGGTATTATTATCTCCGCACACTCGAATTTTACACACACTATGATGTTGTTGCAGAGTATTCAATGATCTGTCATGTTGAGCGTGTATGTGTGTGTAAGCTATTCACACAACATTTATGCAGTTCACACTCATATTTGCAAGTTAGTATACGAATCTGTCAGTGAATAGATTACAATATCTCAGCAAACATCAGAGTATTTTGTGGCATGCTGCAATATACTGTCATCATGCGTCCGTTCATGATTATCCCAGTAAGTATACACATATTTTGCAAAGGATATCGTGACGCGCGCAGATGATGCATCCGTGATTATTGCAACTAATGACAGTGTGTTGATGACATTTTGCATATTGACATAGTCATCATAAAACTGCAAAATAATTGTCGTGCGCTGTAAGCGATTTATCGCGATCATGAAAATCGCGATGGTGCGCGCTGCTGATAAAGAGCACATCTTGTCGCAGTATGCATAGCACATGATACGAGTGCTAATTTTCGCGCGGATCATGATCCCGCTGATGATTTTTGTGTCCGCATCTCATACTGCGAATTTCTTACAGCTGCGAATCGTTTCTGCGCGTACATGTGATCGCCGTGCATTTGTATGCCGCATGCACACCTTTTTGCGCAGTATAGATGACGATCAGCTGATGTGTACGATCTGCGAATGCGACGATATATCCTCGCGCACTATCTTCGCTTATGCAGCGGTCCGTATATGCAGTATATCAGTGTTTATGCGATTGCGTCGCCAAATATTATTCGCGCTCCGCAACCTGCATACACAAATTTTTTGATATCTATGCTGCAGTCACACTAGAGTTCTCGTTCTCGCCTTGACGATAGAATACCAACTGATAAGGACGCACAAGCGAACCTTAAGATATATATGATATAATAAGATAGCACAGGTGTTATTGAACAGTAACACGCGTGCAGCTTAAGAGCGGGTGATGAGTGCAGACTTCGTCCGAAGATACTGCTGTAGCACAACGCTACCTCATCTATACCGAATGCCTCCCATCTCATAGATGGTACCGCTATTGGGTTGTGAACCCGAGGCATTGGTTGAACGACTAGTATCGGCTGAACGAATAATGCGTTCGCCATATGATACTCGCATGCTTGTTCCGCACATGCTAGAAGCGAAGATGATTTCTTCTCCGAACCGTTCGGTACTTCAAGATAGCATCTTGCTTCGCCATTCTCGAGTCCGACATACGGCCTCTCGATGACATGTGTCATTCAAGTCTTACCTTGAATAAATGACAGATGATGTGACTTATCATCTCGATGACATGTACAGTCATAGTCGACCGTACTGACGATTGTCTGTCATTATAATATATGACATGACTCGACATGACATGACATGACATGGTATGACATGTCTGACACATATGACACGTATGACATGTATGACATGTATGATACATGTGTCATCGGTCATAACCTTGACACCGAAAGTCGCGCGTTAAGGTGACTCCCGAATTTTTCCAAAACCGCCTTATTTTTAATTCTGAAAAATCGGAATTAATTTTACCCAATATGCGTCGAAATTGGGAAAATGCCGTGGAGGTCAGAATAGGGGTGTTTCTGGGGGGTGATCGATGCCTATCGACTAACCATTATATGTCCCCAATATTCCAATTCCAAATGCTACCTGGGGACGACTTTCTGATTTAAAAAAAATCGGCATTCAGCCCCCTCGGCATAACCCCTTAAAAATGGGCATTTGTGCTTGACGCGTGGTCGGCGTGGCAGGCTTGGTCAGGCATGACTCGACCCCCCCCCTTGTGCGATTTGACTTTATAGTCGTCATTGGTATACATCCTGCATATTCTGATTTCGTGGCAGCCGCATGTAAGCAAGATCCGTGTGGGTAGGGGGTACATTTTCGAAAAGTGTGTTCGAAATCGCAAAAAAGTGCCCCTTAATTTATGAGCATGACTATAATTTGGTCCGGTTCCAAATCAGAGGTTACATGACCATGACCTGTGACGACAGCGCTAGGCGTAGGGCCTAGCGCTAGCGCTAGCGTTCGATTCACGATTGCTCTTTGCTGCACGCGTGCAGCCTGCACCTGACCGATCCACGAATGCACGCTCGCGATACGCTGCTATTGACCCACGCATACTCGATTCTTTCCTGCGCTGGACCGTGAACCCTAATTCGGTAATTGAAATAGAACACTCGACTGTTCAACTGTAACCAAATTTGCAACCGCCTGTTTTTCGAAAAGGATTCAGAGTGCGGAAGGCAAAAACTCTCTCAATACAACCTGACCAATAATTTCAACTAGACTTTGGTAAAATTTCACAACGTTTTCATAGGAGGTGATTGGGAAGTACTGTCAGAGTGGTTTTAAACCTCATCTGCTCTCATTCGGAACACGTGTCCTTATCGGCACCACTCTTCCTTAAACCCTAATCCCTTAACACCACTGAAGCTTAAGTGGTCCTTTTGACAAAAATAGTTATGCAATCCGAGTACGAACAAATGACAGTAGTCAAGTTAAAGGAGCTCGCGAAGGATCGAGGGATATCCCTTAAAGGCAGCCTTAGGAAGGCTGACATCATCTCGACTCTTTTGTCAAGCAACTCAGTAGAGCCAAAAGACAAGCTTGATCACACGACTGATTGTCTTCATTCGACGCCCAAGCAGACTCTCAGCCTTACAACCGATGTATTGTTAGCGAGGTTCTTGAGTATGACCAAGACGGAACTGCAAATCTTGGCGGAACATTCAGATATAAAGAAGGATGGAGTGGGATGGGCTACGTGCTGCCCGCCTACTGGAAACAAGGCGGATATTGCTGATGCCCTGGTGAGGCACGAAATGAATAACGCTCCGACGGCTAGAACCGCAGAAGACGTCGATACTCCTCCATCATCTCCTGTCAATCCCAAGCAACACACTAGTCCTCAAACTCCGGACAATGTACTGGATAGCGAAGAAGCCCTTGAGGAGAAGTGGTCATTTCATAACTTACCCAGGAATCTGCCAGAACAAGCAGGGATGGGATGGCTTCACCGCTTGAATACTGCTAGGAGCGACTGGATTAATGTGTCGAAAAGGGACCTACGCCCTGAGCGAGGGGTTGACACGGGCCAGTTCATACATCCTGAGTATCCGCCGAGGGTATGTGTATCATTCGGCGGTCATGATCAGCGCGAATCAGTCCAGAAACTGCACGAAGGGAATCACCACGTCGGAGCGGACCCGTGGGCTGTGTGCGACTATGTGCGAGAAGCCCTGAACTGGCGTGCTCACGAAATTTTTATCATTGACGAAGTTTCGGACGCATATCCAAAATGGCGATGGTCAGTGTTTTCTCTATGCACAACCTTCGTGACACTCTCGGTCGGCTGTAGCGTTTGCATGTGTGAACCTTACGGTGTTCACGCTGCCACATATGCATGAAAACAGACTTTGCAGTACAAAATCTGGCACGAAGCCGTTTTCGCGCTACATTTCTCTCTAGTTTATTGACCAGGCAGCTTGTACCCCTGTTGAGCACGTGTGGGCAGTATGTGATCAGCACGCGTTGTTTCTTTTCATATCTCGGTCGTGAACTTTGAGCCTGGCAACTTGAGCAGAGTGATATCCGTACAGCTCACGATGGCCTCCCTGTTGTTTGAGCAGGTCTTACACCTGGGCGCAGCGGAAGTGCCGTGTTCAACTGTTCTTCGTCTCAAAGTCCTGGGCACTGTCGCCGTACTGCCTCGCTGAGCTCCAGGCGTATGTAGAGATGCTATGCAAAGGGGAGGTGACCGGATGTATGGCATTTGCCTGCTTGAAAGAGCACTTTCGAATCTCGGATCCCTCTGAGGAGCAGTCCAGGCACATCGCAGCCCATTTTGAGAAGTATGCAAAACTTCAAGAAGATGGAACACTGCACGTGGACATGTTGAAATGGTTGCAATACAAGCAGGCGGAGCTCCGCAAACGTCTGATCGGCGAGCACGGGGCTAAGCTCGCGCGCGAACGGGTCCCACACGCGATTTTCAACTTGAGTGCAGTATGGGATTGGATTGAGTCGAGCGGCCGAAAGGTGAAAGGGGATTTGAAGGAAATGAGTGAGTGTGCTATAGGGCTATGCCAGTTTCTAAAGGAGACTTGTCCAGAACCTCGCGGGCCCGAAGGTGATGGAAGCAAGTTTTCGATGAGGGAAGAAGAAAGGGCTTTTTTCCTAGCACGGAAAGACCCTGAAGATCATGGCTTTATCGATGAAGACTGGAGACCGGAGGATTCCGTTATCAAGGCTCTGCCATGCAGTGTCCGGCTTGTCAAATGCTGTCTTCCCCTTCCAGTGCGCAATCCCTATCGCAATGATGGTCACCGCTTGGACTTGAACACTGTTTCTGTGGAAAACATGGTGCAAAAATTACCGGGTATTGGTGAAAAGCTTGCTGATAAAATTCGGCTAAGTCGGCCTTTTCAGCATGTTCATGAGCTTCTGAAAGTCGAGGGTATTGGAAATGGTAAATTTGCGACCATACATCCCTTCGTTACTGTTGGGGAGGAGGAGCCACGCAAAGGACGCAGAGTAGTATATTTGGCTTTCACAATAGACTCAGAGAAATTGGTTGGGCCATTTTCAGACATCAACGAAGCAGTTGTTGCGTCAAAGCAATTGGTGGATGGCTAGTTGTTGTGTACGTGGCGACAGGTGTTACTTTATTAATCGGATAGCAAATACTAAGTAGGTCGCTTTGCATGATCACGGGGCAGAATGTACTCGTAGGAAACTGATTGTTTGAACATCATGGATGATGGAACATCATGGCAAGGTGTTGTATCCCAAGGCATGCGCTCTTAATGAACTGAACAGTTTCTGCTGCAGAGATTCAGTGGTGTCCAAGGCATAAAGGGGTCCCCAAAATTTGGGGTAATTTGTCCAGAAAATGTAAGGAAGTTGTCATCGAGCACTTGCACGATGGGTCAAATAATGCTTGCGCAGAGTATCGCTGTCATGAGGGGCATCTGAATCCATACACACCCACACCAAGACTCTGTATCGGTTATTGGGCCGACATTCCAATAGCGGGATACTCGATGGTACCGATCGATAGGATTATTTCCATACCGGAATCATCAGTATCGATCGATTCGCGACCATACCATATCGGAATGAAATAGAAAATCGGGATCGATCGATTCAAAATGATGAAAAAATCGGTGTCGATCGATGTGCTTTCATTCAGTGATACATCGGTTGATCAGTTTGATATCGGTATATCGGAATGGCTACCCACGCTTTGCCCCTGGGAGGGGGGGGGACGGCAATTCACATCGCAAAGTCCGGGGGGGGTCGTGACCCCCCCGACCTAAAAACCAAGTCTAGGGGGGGGATTGGGATCCAACCCCCCCGGCTAAAGGCAGCTCTAGGGGAGGTTCCGACCCAAGGCCCAGCCGAGGTCGGGGGGAGGGGGATGACTCTCCAGCCCCCCAAGACCCATGGTGACGTGAAATGCACCCAAAACTCACACAAAATGCTTTAAGAATTTGCAATTTAGATATCCAGTTAGTTAGAAATACCCCCCATGAAGGTGGTACCAGGGCACTCCCACCAGCGCGAAGATTTGTTGCAGCGGGCCTCCCGCCCCCGCGCGAAGGTGGTACCGGGGCCACTCCGGTCGAGCGGGTCCTAAGCTGGTGATCCTCGAAGACTTTAACATCAGGTTCGTGGGGGATCGGACCCCCGACCCAGCGAGGTTTATGGGGAGAGTCGACCCCCACGACTTGAAAATCATGTATAGGGGGTTTCCGACACCCCGACCCGAAAACATGCCGTCTGGGGGCTCGCCCCCACCTGAAAAGCGGGTCGGGGGACGTGTGGTGCCCCGAGCAAAGCGTGGGTAGCCAATGCCGGATCGACCGTTTTTAGATTCACAACAATCTACGAGACTTTGAATCAATGTGATCGGAGTAGTCGCACACTTCATGAATCGATTTCAAAGAGGCGGACATACAAACTGATCCGACATGCACAGGTCATCGTCTTTGACACAAGTATTGCTCATTTTCTCCCCGACTCCCCGACTAGTAGGGTGCATATTATTGCTCATTTTCAAATGTCCAACTCAATATTCACGATATCGTTTCTGGGACATTATAAGCGCAAGATCGCTTGTAGAAGTCTGATCAAACAGGAGAAATATGAATATATATATCCTGTTTTGTGACTGTAAAAATGCAGGTGTGCTGGCTCTTGGAATACTAAAGTCAGATAAAATAATAAGATGTTCTGGCTAAGTGTTTCGGGAGCCTGACACTGTGACACAGGCAGCACTGCAGGTGACATCCAGGCGAGGGGTGAAACTAAGGGTGCACCACTGCTCCCCCCTAAGGGGGGGGGGAAGTCAGCATACCCGTGACACCACCTCACCCCGAAGGAGGGAGGTGCACTGCAGGGCCAGCCGGTACACCCGGACAGGCGGCTAGAAGAAATGTTAGAATGTTACTCGAAGAGGCCTTTTTCAACCTAGCTAGAAGCAATTCCATGCATGGCGCTAGTACATTCTCACATCTCAAACCCGATTCCAATTTTAGGGTTGTGGAACTTCTCCGTTCACACTGCCGTTGATCTTGGGCAACCATACAGGCGAAGAGCGCAACGCCGGCCAATCGGTGTCGTCCTCGTCGTCGAAGACGGCGCCGTAGCAAGCAGGCTCCTCGATGTCATCAGGCAGCGGATAGGCGGCATCGTCCGTGGTTGGCACCACCAGAGAGCCGCTGCCGACGGTGTCGATCGCATCACCAGCAATTGGTGCAGGCAGGGAGAGGCGGGCGGAGAGGAACGCGGCCGCAGTAGGCTGCTCCGTGGGTGGAGCCGGCGGGTCCACCGCAGGGGGCGGTGCCGTGAGGGCGGCGGCGGATGCATCCAGCGGCGGGCGGGCGGTGGCCGCTCGCGATGTCTCCAGGTGCCTGTTGTTCGCAAATGCCTCGACGCACACGTACGGGCAGGCACCACGGGTGTCGGGGTGGGAGTCCGTGACGTGCCACATGCGGAAGCAGACGGTGCAGGGAAAACCCGTGCCCACCCACTTGAGGTACATGGAGTTCGGTGAATCGGACGTCCACTTGCCCTCCAAGGGCGCAGCCGATTGCTTTTGCATGCGAAGGGCCATGGCAACAGGGGAACGCGGAGATGGGTTGGGCACCTTGGGCTTCTGGGGCGCCTGCTTAGGGCGGTAGCCAGAGCCCTCGGGTGGGATGTCGGGAGCGGCAGAGGACGAGAGTGTGGCAAGGGGGCTCTCGTCCCGAAAGGCGAGGCGGATGCGGAGAGCAAGGCGGGCAAAAGTGAAAACCGCACCCGCACGTAACTCACGCAACACCACCAGGTACAGAGGGGCGACGTACGGTGACTGCTTGGCGGACTCGGACAAAATGTGCCAGAGGTCCATCACGCGGTCGGCGTCGCTGTACGCCGGCTTGAGCTTCTGGTGGCGGTCACCAAGCCGTCGAATTAGTGCAAGTTGTGGGGCGGGGTCCTCGATCTCGGTGAGGACAACCGCCCTCATCTGGGTCCAGAAGCGCATGCCGTCCGCGTCGGGCACACCCTCCACCTCGTACCGTAAGCGCTGAAGAGCGTAGCGGCCGTCAGCAGGGTGGTGGCGGGCACACTCGTGGTAGACACTCAGCGCGTTGCCACGAAGTGGGTGCGGAAGGATGCTGAAGAGGATCTCGTTGATGGTGACGTGGTAAAAGTCATGGTCGTGCTCGAGGTCCAGGAGCTTGGCCGCCTCGCTGTAGGAGACGGGGTAGAGCACGTGAGCCAATCCCGAAAGGAGGGCGTTGAAGTCCACGTCGGCAGTCGCGGTGTCCAAAGTGTAACCAGTGGGCATTTTGAGGCCAGTAGACTTCAGGAACGAGATAAGGTCACTCCCATACTGGAACGCGTAGGCGAGCTGCTCGATGTACTCATCCTCGCGCCCCTCCTCCACAGGCGTGGTGCTCAACACGTCGGGGTCGTTGAAGTAGTCAAAAGCCGTAGGGGCGTTGACCGATGATGTCGGTTTTGAACGCAATGAAGACGTTCCCACAATTCTGCGTGGTCTACGAGACGAGGCAGGGGTAGACTGCGATTCGGAAGGTGAATGTGACGGTGTACCGCCCTAATGTGTGCGGGCAGCGCGCAGAGCGGATGCAAGTCCCTCACGTCGAGTCGAAGCCATGGTAGGAATAAAATATTGCGGGTCCAGTTGTAAATTCAAGCACACGAGATGTGCAATAAAAACAGCTGAAGATGTCGTGAAAAAGATGTCAAGATGTCGAGATGTCGTTTGCCGTGCCGTGACGTGCTGCGAGTGGTGCGGTGCGGCTGATGTCGTGTTGCTGCCAAAAGATGTCGATAGAGTCGCAAAAAGCGAAGCGGACCAGAGAGACGAATGAGCCGACACGAAAGGTGCGTGGGCTATAACCTGATCAAACAGGAGAAATATGAATATATATATCCTGTTTTGTGACTGTAAAAATGCAGGTGTGCTGGCTCTTGGAATACTAAAGTCAGATAAAATAATAAGATGTTCTGGCTAAGTGTTTCGGGAGCCTGACACTGTGACACAGGCAGCACTGCAGGTGACATCCAGGCGAGGGGTGAAACTAAGGGTGCACCACTGCTCCCCCCTAAGGGGGGGGGGAAAGTCAGCATACCCGTGAAAGTCACCAATGATATTCAACTCTAAACACTCTTAATGCTCGGTAGGTTAGTGCACCTGTACGAAACTTTCAATAGGATAGCTTTCCCACCATATGCATGTATGTGGCTATGACACTACATGTGTATATTATTGTGCGTGTTCTTGGCCGACGAACTGGCAATATTATGGGAGGGTGCCAATGACGAAGGCGTTTCTGGAGGGGTGGAAAAGAGCAGTCATGAAGATGATGAGGAGGATCTTGAGGTCGTGGCGTTGCGCCGACGGGCGTCGGCGCAGGAGGTGATGAGTACGACACAACGACAGCCGGTGGCCGAGAAGCACGGAGCACTCGTCGACACGGCTAGGTATAGGAAACTTCCGATAACCGATATATCGATATATCGGTGAGATTCGTGCTATTAGTCGATACCTTTTTATTGCGTTATCGGAATATCAATATCGACTAATAACTTATTATGTAACATCGTTATATAGTAATGCCATGTAAGCACATATCGTTATCGACTAATACCAACTCACTAGCATATCGGAAAATATATCGGAATGTTTGAATATCAGATGGAATCGATCATGGTTGAACCCCCCACCCCCACCCCCTTCCATTGATCCAAGTGCCTCGTGTCAAATGAGAATTTGAAACCAAAGTGTGGATGGTTTAATGGTGAATGGGTCCGAACGCTTCGATATCCATCCGGAAATTTATCATATAGAGGCCACCTGTGTTAACAATAACTGTGTAGTTGGGTGGTAATAGTCCAGATATATTAGAATATTAGAATATTGGTATTCACTAATACATTTTTTGTACATATAGGAATATCAATATCGGTTGATACCTGAGTGGCTATTATCGGTATTACAGTACCTGATAATTTTTTGACATTAGCTTTTTTTGTAACTATCAGTATCGACTAATGGCACCTTGGACCAACCGATACCTTGCCTTGCTCGTCGAGACTCGAGAGTATACGGACTACCACCGCCAAATGAATTCGGGGACGACTATACAACGATTCGGCATGTAGTTCATGCTGCAGCCCGGAGGAGAATTGAAAAGGAGGGGAGCTATGCCACGCGCGGCGAGTGTGGTGGACGTCGTGCGTGGTGACGTATTGAAGTGTGACTCGTCGTGCATCGAGTCCTACCACTTGCAGTGCACGTGGGTTGGGCGTTGTCCCTGAATGCACTTGGCTATGTCCGAAAAGCCATGATATGCCTGGTGAGCTATAGAGAGGAATTCAAATTCCACTCATAATAAAGAAAATTTGTGTATTGATAGCATGCCTTTTGTGATTTATGTTGGCCATGGCGTGAATCGGTGAATGTGATATTGCGAGAAAATTGGGACCTTGTCATGAGAAGACCGATATATATATATATATATGCTGGAATCAGTACTGTACCCACCGTAGGGGGCAGGGGTCCTGGCTCCTAGCTAGTTGTACCAGTACTCGTACAGTACTAGGTGACAGATCCGTAGGTCACAGACACTCAATATATTCGTTCACCCTTTATCTATTTTACACTTGTATTCATTCACAGTGAACCCGATATATCGGCAGAACGAATCTATTTGTTGAATTTGTGAACCCGGCTCAGGGTTTGTTTGTGGCTGACGATGTGCCACGGTTTGAGCCGCCTGAGCCCCCTGACCTCTTTCGGGACCTGGCTCAGAGAGATTTGGGTTTTGACATCGTCCATTACTTCTATGGTATGGCTTTACATGAGCGCGGGGCTCTTGATGTGGAGCATTACTATGGTGCTGGCTATTTCACATCTTACTACGGCATGGACCTCCGTGAGGCCACCGCTGACTATTATGACCAGGTCGATTGACCTTTTGTTCACTCTGGATGCACACCAACATGGTGGTGTGCAGAACTCTTGTGACTTCAACAACTTTTCTGGTTGTGGTTTTATTTTCTGTCACCGCTACAACATCTTCACTTGGTATTGGACCTGCTCTCAGTTTGATTTTGCTTTGAGATGTAGATTCCTAGGAGCAGCCTGACTGTCTGCTCACACTTGTTGTATCATATATAATAGCACAACAGGATTCTGTGTACTGGCCAAGAGCCACTGACATTCTTGCTATTGCTATCTGGACAGTTGTACACCTCCTTCCACATCGGAGGTGGTGTGTTAGGTTTAGCCCAGGCAGCCCTCCCGGGAGTCCCGGTGTAGGCCCCTGTCTAGACCCCTAGTCCGATCTGACTCGGGTACCGCTGCCCGTGTGTGTCACTGTTGTGTCACATGCCGTTAGGTACCGTTCGGGACTTTCGCCTAGGTTATAGGTTTCAGTATCCGATATCTATTCACACTTTCACGTAGAGTACAATATTGGGTACCCTATAGTAGTATCTAGTAGTATGTGACTTCTTGTGTCACTCACACCTGAAGCATCGTAGTTGCGGTCGCGGTGTCACACGTTATGATGATGTCACTGCGACACGCGCCCCTCTCAGACAATCTTCCCTTCGTAATAACTTGGCGGCGCAAGCCGCCAGCCCTACTCTGGTAATATTATCCGCAGCCATTGTCCTTCAGCTGCTGCCTTATGGCAGCTGTCGTACCGCCTTCTTTCCCCCCCTCATATAGCTAGTTTATTTCGGGTTTCTCATGAGGTTATGGGCCCACCACGCTTCCACTGCGCTTATTTCGGGTTTCTCATGAGCTAGTTTATTTCGGGTTTCTCATGACACTTAATACATATTCTGAATACAGTCAACCCTTGTATAGGCTCACTCCGAATATACCGGTCAAGGTATATTCACTATTCGCCTATATATGCTAAACAAGGCTTACAAAATTTTATCGAATTTCAACACGTTTCTTGAAATCTCTCCATATCTCTTAAAATCTCCCCAAAATTTACCATATTTTAAGACATTTTACTACATTTAGAACTTCTTATATTATGTCCACAGGCGAGGGGTGAGGGGAGGCCTTGTGACGCACGCGACCTTACAAAAAATATACGTAGTATGTATGTAAAAATCAAAACACAAAAGTGCTACTCATAGTAACAAGCGTAAGTCATAGGCTAACTCTATGACGGTCCGGTTTTTTTCATCCTTGCGCGCGACCCACGTACGCGTAAGACCCGAACCCCGAGAGCCGACCTGCATTTCGAACCTCCCCACCCTGCCCCTCCGCCAACCACCCCAAAAGTATTATTTCGCCACTCTTCTAGTGTGTTGGGACACCTCGCGCGCCGCACGAATCGAAGCGGTTCGCTCGCTACGCCCTGCTCCGTCAGCGCAACCATGCTCGGGTCACACCCCCTCCAATGCCCCCACCTACCACAATCTACATCGACAACCTTTTGCACTAGAATTAGGGGTGTGCCGAGCCTTCATCATGTGGCAAGGCGCGGTAGTCCCACATCCCACCTGATGTCCTTCGTCATCCTACTCTCGTCCCCAGAGTTTAGACGAGCCGCGCTTCGCGCGGCTACCCGCGATTCGATTCGAGGGCTGCGTTACTTGATGATTGTGGAGCTCGTCTAAACTCTGGTCTTTCTCGTCAAAAGCCAGAATTTAGACGATAAATGTCTACCTTTTTCTTACGGACCTCGGCAGTCGGCAGCTCAACAACGTATTTCGCTCCCGACTGGCTCATGATGCCGATATGTTTATGGTCTGAGAGTTGAATATTTTGTTAATAATATCAGTAACTTTTGTTTTATGCGGCGAGGCCTCACTGCAACCTCAAGGACGTCAGCTTAAGCGCGTAGGCTTCTCGAAGATTGCGATACTTAATTCACGTGAACGTCATCTTCGCTAGTTCGTTGCATGAGCTATGGCGCTCGGAACCGAGCAAATGAAACTGATTTGGAAAGGTATTGCACTCCTCTTTTGGTTTCCGTGTTCTATGTTGGACCTAGGGCGGATGTTTGTTTGTTATTCACGTGTGAACGTAGAGCAGGCGCAGGCTCCGCTGTTCCTTGGGCATCTTTGATGTTTCATAGCATGAGCTACAGATGTCGGAACCGTACAATTCGAAAAGTTTTCGGCAGCTAAGAGTGCCCCCTTTCAGTTTAACTTGCGTACGTTAGCCCTAGGGCGGATGTTTGTGAGTTATTCTAACCACGGTTTGTGGCTGGCTTGTGCATTGCAGATAATTGGCCATCTTAGATATTTCTTCGAGGGAGCTATAGAGCTCGGAACCGAGCAAATGAAACTGTTTTGGAAAGGTATTGCACTCCTCCTTTAGGTCCCGTGGCGTATTGGAGCCCTAGGGCGGATGTTTGTTTGTTATTCACGCGTGAACATTGAGCAGCCGCAGGATCCGCTGTTCCTAGGGCATCTTTAATATTTCATAGCATGAGCTACAGATGTCGGAACCGAGCAAATCAAAAAGTTTTCGGCAGCTAAGAGTGCCCCCTTTCAGTTTAACTTGCGTACGTTAGCCCTAGGGCGGATGTTTGTGAGTTATTCTAACCACGGTTTGTGGCTGGCTTGTGCATTGCAGATAATTGGCCATCTTAGATATTTCTTCGAGGGAGCTATAGAGCTCGGAACCGAGCAAATGAAACTGTTTTGGAAAGGTATTGCACTCCTCTTTTAGGTCCCGTGGCGTATTGGAGCCCTAGGGCGGATGTTTGTTTGTTATTCACGCATGAAAATTGAGCAGCCGCAGGATCCGCTGTTCCTAGGGCATCTTTAATATTTCATAGCATGAGCTACAGATGTCGGAACCGAGCAAATCAAAAAGTTTTCGGCAGCTAAGAGTGCCCCCTTTCAGTTTAACTTGCGTATGTGAGCCCTAGGGCGGATGTTTGTGAGCTATTCTAACCACGGTTTGTGGCTGGCTTGTGCATTGCAGATAATTGGTCATCTTAGATATTTCTTCGAGGGAGCTATAGAGCTCGGAACCGAGCAAATGAAACTGTTTTGGAAAGGTATTGCACTCCTCTTTTAGGTCCCGTGGCGTATTGAAGCCCTAGGGCGGATGTTTGTTTGTTATACACGCGTGTACATTGAGTTGGCGTGTGCATTGCACAAAATAGGGTTTCGAAGCTCCTTCCTCAAGGGAGCTATGCAACTCGGATGAGGAGCAAGCGGTGAAGTTTTAAAAAGGTAATTCACTTCTCTTCACTTTCTTTGGCCTATGTGGGCCTTGGGGGAGATGGCAAAGTGTTGTTTTGATGTGTAGCGCAAAGCACGTGAGGCCATGCATACGCCTTTTAGATAGGGTTTTCAGACCCCACCCTTTCGAGGGGATCACTGTGTGACATCATAAAACGGAGCACATAGGTATGTAGAGCCGGGTGTGAGGAAAAGGGGGCACTTTTCAAAAGTGAATTTGCCTTTCTTATGCTCCTATGGCGCCCATTCTTAGGGTAGTGGGTAGGGTTCGCATAGGGCGGGACGTGAGCTCCTGCATCGCAGGGTTTCAGACCCCCCCTGTCGGGGGTATCACTGTATGACATCATAAAACGGAGCATATCGCTATGTAGAGCCGGGTGTGAGGAAAAGGGGGCACTTTTCAAAAGTGAATTTGCCTTTCTTATGCTCCTATGGCGCCCATTCTTAGGGTAGTGGGTAGGGTTCGCATAGGGCGGGACCTGAGCTCCTGCATCGCAGGGTTTCAGACCCCCCCTGTCGGGGGTATCACTTTGTGACATCATAAAACGGGGCACATAGCTATGTAGAGCCGGGTGTGAGGAAAAGGGGGCACTTTTCAAAAGTGAATTTGCCTTTCCTATGCTCCTATGGCGCCCATTCTTAGGGTAGTGGGTAGGGTTTGCATAGGGCGGGACGTGTGCTCCTGCATCGCAGGGTTTCAGACCCCACCTGTCGGGGGTATCACTTTGTGACATCACAAAACGGAGCACATAGCTATGTAGAGCCGGGTGTGAGGAAAAGGGGGCACTTTTCAAAAGTGAATTTGCCTTTCCTATGCTCCTATGGCGCCCATTCTTAGGGTAGTGGGTAGGGTTCGCATAGGGCGGGACGTGTGCTCCTTTATCGCAAGGTTTCAGACCCCCCTGTCGGGGGGGTCACTTTGTGACATCACAAAACGGAGCACATAGCTATGTAGAGCCGGGTGTGAGGAAAAGGGGGCACTTTTCAAAAGTGAATTTGCCTTTCTCATGCTCCTATGGCGCCCATTCTTAGGGTAGTGGGTAGGGTTCGCATAGGGCGGGACCTGAGCTCCTGCATCTCAGGGTTTCAGACCCCCCTGTCGGGGGGGTCACTTTGTGACATCATAAAACGGGGCAAATAGCTATGTAGAGACGGGTGTGAGGAAAAGGGGGCACTTTTCAAAAGTGAATTTGCCTTTCCTATGCTCCTATGGCGCCCATTCTTAGGGTAGTGGGTAGGGTTTGCATAGGGCGGGACGTGTGCTCCTGCATCGCAGGGTTTCAGACCCCACCTGTCGGGGGTATCACTTTGTGACATCACAAAACGGAGCACATAGCTATGTAGAGCCGGGTGTGAGGAAAAGGGGACCCCCCCTGACAAGTACTTCCAGAGTCTCCGGACGCCCATAAGCTCAATCTGCGTTACAAACCCTAAGTAATATTCGCGCTATTTCGGTCCGGAGACTCGGGTTCCAGAGTATCGTCATCCCCACCATGCATCTTATTGCCTTGGCCATCGAGCTACACGCCGCTACAGCACGCCAACTGCACCCTTGACCCTACCTGTCGTCCCACCAATTCTGGGGGGTGGACCGGTCATAGAGCTAACTGAACGCAAAAAGGGGCTCTCAAAAGGTGGATGGTGGAAAGACAGAGTGCAGCCCTAATTAGGGTCAGAATTTCAGGTCAAAACATTCTCTTGGAAAATTGGTCGGAAAATCTACGCGTGAGCGGCATGCGCGGATGCATATGCGTGTGTACTTAAGATTGCACACTTACCAAGCCATAACAATTCTTGATATGTTGAGGATTGGGCACAAAAAGGTGATGGTCCCGAAAGTTTGATAGAGTTATCTATGTTAACTCGTGTGCAGCTAAAAACAACGCAAAAAGATGGCGGCATTTCGCCTTCGCCTGCTTGGATCTGCAAGCGTGCTCTTGTTTATCGTTCAGGGGAAGGTGTAGCTTATGCACGCTTGCCGTTGTGATTCTTCCTCATCTAGTTCTTGTGTTCGAAATATTGTGCTTCAACGTACTCATGGAGGTCACAATCGATCATCACGGGGCTCACAGGACGAGCATATTCCCCACAGTTCATGAACTATGCATATATGCATTCGAAGAGACGTGTGCCTCGAGGCCTCCCTTTTGGCCAGTCGACTCTGTTGACAGGAGATGGCGCTTGGTACAGGTGTAACTTGTGACAAGCGTTTGGCCACAGTCATCTGCAGCTTGTGCATCCCCCGTGGGTGAAGGAGAATCCCGCCTTCTGTAACTCCCCTCGTCGGCGTGAAGTCATATGAAGTTAGGAATTGCAAACCAGAAACGGTGTGGATAGACCAACGTCGCTCGTCTGAGGCAGAGGCATGATGAAGCCAGATAAGCAACACTGGATGCACTGTAAGCTACAAGAAGGCCGTGTCGAAAACAAGTGTATAGTCTGAGGCATACTCACTTGATGGCTCAGCGTCATACCTGTCCAAGGGGGCGTCACCGCTAGACACAAATAGCTGTTTTGTCACATTACCAGCCGACAGAGAGGTCTTTGATACACAGCTGTCGGTACCTGCTGGGATGGAAGCCAACACTCAGCCTCCCTTGACGCTGGAGCAGAAGCAACGCATCCAGGCGAATCGCGAGAAAGCTCTCGGGATCCTGGCTGCGAAACGCGAGCTCGCCGCTAGGCAACGAACCGAAACGAGGGGAAACGCGGGCGAAGTCGGTCTAAACGAGGCTTTCAAAAGAAGGAGAATGGAATCTGCGATGCAAGCATCTACCGATATACTAATAAACGCCTCTAGCTGCTGGAGCGAAAGCGGATCTCAGGTTGGCGCAGGGGCTTCGACACAGTCGGACTTAAGCAACGCTCAAGGACAGCAGCAAACTATTCAAGAAGAAGTGGAAAGCGTTGCGACGTGGCGGGACGAGGATCTACTTAAGGTGCTACAGCGCTTTTTCCCCCGAGTTCGAGCCGGCGCGGCAGCCGGGGAGCACGGACTGCGCTCCTTCCAGAGGCAGGCTTTGATAAGGTGGTCGAGGAACGAAGACTGCATCATCCTTAGCGGCACAGGGTCGGGCAAGAGCCTGTGCTTCCAGCTACCGTCACTTTTGTACGCTCAGCAGCAGGTACTAACCTTCGATCTTTATTCTGAATCTATTGAAAACCAATACTTCAGCGTTGGTGCGGATATCCCTCACCAGCAAGGGCGGAGCCTCGCAGTCTGTCCTCGTGAAGGTCGCCATCCACGCGGCTGCAGACTTCTCATCTGCAAGGGCCCTGGCTCACAGTCTGCGCATCGAGGACTGCTTGAGCTTGAAGCCAGAGCTTCACCGGCACTTGTGCACGTATCGCGCCCGAACCGTGGAAGTGTTCTACGTGCACCAAGGACATTCGATGCGTACGCCTTGGGTGTTGGACACTCGCGCTGTGGGCGGCGTCTGTCGGTAGATCTTGCGCTCCGTAGGCGTGTGCGGCGCGAGTGCATCACAGGCATTCGTTCCGCGGTCTTTGATGCCTCCACGGTTTTCCTGGGGGACTCTTCAGGGCTGCGAAGAGGGCCATCCTTACAGCCCAACAGTGGTCGTCTCGCCCCTCATCTCTCTGATGCGAGACCAGACCATGGCGCTGCAGACCGCTGGCGTGCCGGCCTGTTTCTTAGGCTCGGCACAGAAGGCACGCCCGCAGTGGAATCGCTCACCATCCCCAGCTTCCTCCCCGTTTGCTCAATCCCTCAGCTTGCCACTCGCAAGCACGCTCTCATGGCATTTGCATCGGCATGCATCAGGATGCGACAGCCGCCTATTTCCCGTCATCCACCTAGAATTCTACGAACGTGAAAGTCAACTCGACATCCCATCGATTTCTTTCCCCCAAAGGCGGGTTGCTATTCTACACAATAGCCTATCACTAATTTGCATGTGCTCCCCACGATACACACATCACGGCGCTCCGCAGGTTCGTCTTACGTAACGCTTCAGCGCTCCTGATTAGCACGCGACATTTGTGGACAGGACAAGACCATCGAGGAGCGGGTGGCAAAGGGGGAGTTTGCCATCGTTTACGTGTGCCCCGAGACCATCGTCAGGCTGGCTGGTACTGGATGGCTGACAGAACTTCACCGCACACGTGGCATCTGTCTTTTGGCCATCGACGAGGCGCATTGCGTGAGCAAGTGGGGCCACGAGTTCCGGCCAAGTTATCTCTGCCTCTCAACGCTGCGGCAGTGTCTAACGGCAGTCAGGTGAGCGTCTGCTGACTCGCCCGCTCCTCTCGCTGAATTCACGTAAATGACCCTGTAAAACAAGAACGAAGCGCCGGTATCTACCTAGCTTTCTTTGGCCATTCAAAAGCGTTTCCGTAGCAAAGCTTTTACAAAAGGTGCTAGGGGACGTGGCTAAGGTATGGGCTCCTATGGAAAGTCTAACCCCATGGATTAAGCTTCGTGATGTAGCCAGAATTGTGTGCACTTTTCATCTTTGTAGACGCTGCTTTGGAACCTTAAGAAGGCGCGATCCTGCGATGACGACGCCAGCTGTACAGGGAACCGCGTCATGCCCGTCAGCCTGCGCAAGTAAGGAACGTGGAACAAATGTTGATACCCACCGGAGGCACACGGCGCCCAGCAAATGGTTTGGGTGGCCCGGAAGTGAACACACACACAGACACACACACTCAGGGGGTCCCATTCCTCACTAGTGAGCTCGGAGAATCCGGATGAGTGTCCCGAAGTGTGTGCTGAATCCTTTGATCCCCGGCGTGGGTACATAGTGCAGTCTCCTGTGGCTACGAGGTGCCAAAGGATTCGCAAGGATAAGCATACACACACACCATTTTGATCCCCGGCGTGGGTACATAGTGCAGTCTCCTGTGGCTACGGGGTGCCAAAGGATTCGCAAGGATAAGCATACACACACACACACCTTCGCGCGTGCACGACAGAGAGAGAGGTCACCGGAGAGTCGGGATAAATGTGGATAGTGTGTCCTAAATCTTCCACGGTGTGGGTACATAGTGCAGCCTTGTTTGTGCGGCAGTCTGGTAGGTGGTGGCTGAGCTGCGGGTTAGCAAAGCAATCGACCCAAGGATGAAGCACGCACACAGACAGATAGAGAACCGGACAGATAGCAGAGCGACAAGGAAAAGGAAAAGAAAGAAGCAAGATTCTACGTGCATCGCCAAAGCGTGAGATGGGTTACTTTCTCTTCCAACACGTGGATGTGCCGCCTTTTGGCCGCGCAGCATCAAGAAACCCAAAGCATGTCCGCGACTCGCGCCTGACACACTCCCGCCGGGGCAATGGTGGAACGTGGCCGCCGGCATGATGATGGAGCACCTCTTGGTGGGTGGGGGCTGGAGTGAGGAGTGCAGCAAGCGGCCAGCGCCTCCCATGATGGCACTCACTGCCACCGCCACGTTAAAAGTGCGCATGGACATCCAGCACTCCCTGAGCCTCCGCGCCCCTGTCGGCCACATCATCTGCTCCTTCCACAGGTCTCCAGCACTCCCTGAGCCTCCGCGCCTCTGTCGGCCACATCATCTGCTCCTTCCACAGGTCTCAGCCTCCCTGAGCCTCCGCGCCCCTGCCGGCCCACATCGCCTGCTCCTTCCACAAGTCTCCAGCACTCCCTGAGCCTCCGCGCCCCTGCCGGCCACATCGCCTGCTGCTTCCACAGGTCTCCAGCACTCCCTGAGCCTCCGCGCCCCTGTCGGCCACATCGCCTGCTCCTTTTTGTGTTTACCCCCCATCGCCTTCACCCTAGGCAGTGCCCTCTGTCGCCTTTACCCCCCATCGCCTTCACCCTA
>LGRX02003314.1:0-42522 GCA_001247695.2 Cymbomonas tetramitiformis
ACGCAAGTTGGTGGAATTAGCTGGCTGACCCCAAATCTCCGGTTTTCTTAAAGGTGAGTGATTACTGTATGTGAAATATACCCAGCAACTCATTGTGTAAATGAGATTATTTTGGAATTACAATACTCCTAAGCTTAATATATCATGCTAGATGTATTCAGTGCATGGTATGCTGATAATCCTGCATGATGAACTGTCTGGAAATGTTGTAATGTCCAGAAGTTATCTTACTGCAAAGTGTGTAAAAATTAACACACACACACACACACACACACTGACAAGAAAGTGCTAATCAGTAAGCACTGCATGCATGCACACACATTGCATTGTATGTATTAATATTCACTGATTCAAAGTGAATTGATTAACTTAATTATCTATCATGTATATGATAATGTAGATACCACTTTCCAAACACATGTGCGTGGAAAGTGTCAGCGATTGTGATAGATATGGGAACAGATAAATCAACATGCTGTAGGGCTGGATGGAGTTATCTCCAGACCCGAAGGCAAGATACTGCACCCATGCAACAGCTGGTAACTGTTGGGTGCAGTCCACTCGTCATTCCACATATCATCGCTGGAGCAACATCAACAACTACATTGCATAATGATAATTGATTCAGATTTGATCAGTTCAAATGCATGTAACTCTCAGATCAGTATCTACATGACATCTGATAATAGTATTGAGGACAGCACACACATACAAATGTGTTGTGTCAAATTGCTGTGATTACATCAAGCGATGTCCAGATATGTTCTAAATAAGAAATATCATTTTGATAAATCTTAGAGCACAGACCTATGCTCAGAACAGATCATAGATTGACAAATATCACTAAAGTGGATGTTCCTAAATGGATGTTCCCACTTAAGTTGATAACTCTATATATCATCAGAATGTACATTTACTGCCATGGGTTTAAATCAGCAAAACCCAGAAATGCTGTCAACCTTAGATGTTGATATACAGCATAATTTACTTATTTGCCATGAAATTTGTCATGTGCAAAAGTAAAGTTTATTGCAGTGATTCTGTACTTTACATTCCACACACACAGAGATATGTACATATATCAACATATATATATATATGTTGAAAAATGGCCAAAATCGGTAAAATTCTTTGGCGATTAATTTGAAAATTGAAAATTGAACCTTGTTTTATTTGATATTATGATTTTATACCTATTAAGGTATGAGGAAATCATAATGACACATGTCATATCTCGTGTAACACCCTAGGTAATAGGTGTGGAATATGTAGGGGTGTACATATTGGCTGTAACAATAAATCGGTCAAAATGTTCTACGTGTAATCTTTTGAAAATTTGGGATTGATTTTTTTGCTATAACGAATATTTAGCTATCAAATAACAATCCCTGAATGACATAACACGTGTAACACCCTGTAACACCCTAAAATCTGAATGTGTGTGTCGGGGGGTGTAACGTACCTTCTGAACACCCTGTAACATTCAGTTTGGTATCATATGCAGTTTTGCTTAAAAACATTTGCAAAAAATTTATACTGCTTATTTTTTACCTATTTTAGGGTTACTGATACCATGTAACACCCTAATCATATTATTGGGTATATGGGCCACTGTAACATGACATGCCCTAAAATGCTACTATAATTTCGATAAACTTCGTATTTAGCATTAACATATCATGCTGTTTTCGACACAGACATGATTATATATAGGGCAAGGTACGGTATCGGTTGCGCTAATATTCTGATAAATCGATTTATCAGAATATTAGTATCAATCAATAACTTTTTTTTGAATATCAGAATATTGACTATTGATTGATATATGAAGTCGAAAAATCAGAATCGATCAATACCATGCCTAAATAAATCGGTATCAATTGATCGTTGGCGTTGATTAATCACAATCGATTGATTGCTACATTGAAATCGCAGTATCGATATCAGAATTGGGTATTGATAATCGATCTCCCATGACACCTAAAAACGAATTGTATTGGGTCAATCCGGATCAGCATTGGATCGATCGCCGTTGTAGGCTGACCGTGTGCAGTACATATTTTATAAGGGGGCAGGGCTCCAGGCCTAGCTCTACTCAAACTCCAAATCGATCATGGGTATCGATGCCTGACCTCCTAAATCTTGCGAATGTGTAATGTGACTTGCTACATACATAGCAGACTTGTATTTCTGCCAAACGGGAAAGATATATTGGCCGTACCCTGGAAACAAATTCATTGTAAACGTATTTGCTCTTCTTTGAACAAAAGTTTGAACTAGTATTTGTGGGAGTGTGTTCGCCTTGTACGTAGGCGAGCTCACAGTCAAGCAGGTGGAGGCATGGGTAAAGAACATCTATGAGAAGGACTGGAAGGTTGCACCCTCCAAGGATGCCACGGATGAGCCTAGTGCCAAGAGACCGAAAGGGATTGAGAAGGTCTCCCCGGTGGTATCTTTTTTCGGTGACTCTGACGATGAGGATGAACATCCTACGCCTGCTGCAAGTGCGGCGGGAGGTGCAGATGAGGGTGTAGATGAGTGGCTTGCATATATGGCGCTACCTGAGGCGAAAAAAATGTCGATGTGCTTAAGTGGTGGAAGAAAAACGAGTCTGAGCTTCCCGCGCTTTCTAGGATGGCGAGACATACAATTCTTGGGTGTCCCAGCCTCCACTGCAGGTGTGGAGCGAGCGTTCTCTGCTGTCACATTCATGCACTCAGATTTGAGAAAGAATTTAAGTGAGGGGACAATCCAACACTCCCTTATGGCTGCAATGAATTAGATATGTGAGAGAACTCTAGCTTGTCGTCGGGTGCCATAGATAAAGTGTGACCTCCTGGTCTGCCTGTGTAATTTTGTATTGATATTATTGATAGTATTGATAATCAGCAACTTTAACGGTGATATCAGCATTGATTGATAGCATAGTGTACTTAATCAAAATTGATTGATAGGGCCTTGGTAAAAATCAAAATTGATTGATTAGAATAGGTAATAAATCAGAATTGATTGATAGAGCAACCGGAAAAATCAGAATTGATCAATAGTACTTGGCAATATATCAGAATTGATCGATAACCTCTAGACCAACCGATACCGTACCTTGATATAGGGCAACAACCCAAGAACTGTAACAGATGCTTCCTATATGGAATGCATGCTATTTATGAGGTAAAGGCAATTGACAACTGCCTTATATCACACGCTTCCTTGAGGGGGGAAGAAGGTGGATATATATATATACTTACCTCATTATTATGTACGAATGTACTATATGTATGTAAACATACCGATATACCATATATAACATATAAATCACACACACTCATTTAGACAATTAGCTGAAGGTATTTTGGTGTTGTGTTTTGTTTTTAGATGGTTACAATCGAAGAGGAAGAGCATGAGATTCCTGATATCAACCCAGATCATTCTACATGGTTTTTCGACATCCTCGGTTCATACGATGCATACAGTCGGTTTAAAATCCCGAAGTGGATCGCTGGTTATGCCGATACACTAACCAGATATGACCACATAGGCTATTATGACAACATCAGTCGCATGAAGCCAGATATGAGCCGATACAAGGATCCTGCCAATGAACCTCAGGCACCAGAAACCGAGTACACAGAAGACAGTCCTCCGATGGTCTTTGTAGATCCAGATGCAGATTCAATACCAGCACCAGCTCCACCTAGTTTGGTCCCAAAGGTGAAAATGACACCACCTAGGGAATTCAAAACAGGACAGGACGCAGAGGTCTGGTTGGACACGGTGGACAGATATTTTCAGTTCACCTATCCAGGTGTCAATGATAAGGACTTGATTACAGTGTTTTTGACTCTCATACAGAATAACGATAGATGCTGGAACAGTCACACCGCTCGCTTTGTGACTCTTCCTATAGTAGTGTGTATGACTGTCACCCGAACCCGAACCCTAACTGTTTATGCCCGTTATATCGGGTTAACTTATCAACGCTTTATTACATTCTGAGAAAACTTATCACTGGGTGAATATATCCCGAGTCCTAGGGGTATATCCAACAGGTTTGGCCCCACGCACTCTTTGTTTAGACACTGCGCTGTTTGGCCATGTCAGGCTAAACACCGACGCTTGAGATGGAGTGAGAGGCTCCTCTAGAGGCGCGGCGGAGCGGTATGGCCTAGTTTCGCGGCTGGTTGATTGGACTTACGGAAAGCTCGGGCTCGTGGCTGCTTGATTTTCCCGTACTACGCGTTGGTAGACGTTGGAATTTTGGTCGGATCCGACACCAAGTTCCTTGGCCGCGTTGTTAGATCCACATGCACGTTTGGGGAATCTTTTACGCCGCAGCTTTCCTTCTTTTCCTCGACAACCGCCTCGCGACTTTTGGCCGCCGCTCCTTCCGCACCTCGCCACATTTGCCCTCACTTCGTCTCTATAGTCTTCTACATCATGGTTGCGACTAGATTGACCTCAAGTATGGCGTCACGCCGACGCTCGCTAGCTACAATTTTCGACTCCGCCGCCGCACGTTATTCCGTCACGCCGGCTACGCCGGCACCCGCTGGTGCTCCAGCTGCGAACTCCGCACAAGCCGTATTCTTGGCGGGTGTTCGCTCGCTCACGCGTGAGCGCTTCGACGAGAGCGTGGCGAAGCACGTCATCCGGAAATGCTTTCCCGACAAGCATGACCGATTTACGGGTACGGAGTCGAACGCTCAGGTGCTCCTCTCCAAGCTGGTGCCTGCTCTCCAGGAGGCATTCGAGGCCGAGGACGCGCTGTTTGCCCCTATGTTCGACTTGGAGGACTCCACGTTGGCCGTGCGACCCGAGGCCAACAAGCTCCTCTTCTCAACTCTCGAGCTCATCGTGTCTCCCGCCTCTCCAGCGGGTGACTGGCTCGAGGCGTCTGCGACCTTGCACCCTCTGGACGGCAAGCGGGCCCTGCTGGAGCTCGCGCGGCGCCTGCTGGACTCCGGTGCACCCTTCCAGGGAACATCGGACCTCCTTGGCGTCCGTTTTAAGGCCCACACCGACCCGTCCGAGTCCATCACGGACTTCAACGCGGTCTTACGGTCCGCCAAGAGGCGCAACACCCTCGACGATGACGAGGTGAAGGAGCTCTTCCTCGCCGCGCTGGACCCTGCTTTCTACGCGCCGGTGGTGTCGAGGCTCTTCACCCACCAGCAACGAGCGGCCGTGGACCTTCTTACCATTCAACAATGGGTCCTCGAGTGCTACGCCCGACACGTGGCAGCCGGTACGCACACTGCCTCGTTCGCCCTGTCCGCAGCGGCCGTGGCCACTGACGGCGACACCTCGCAGCTGTCCGACCTCACGGCCATCATCCTCGACGTGAAGCGGCAGCTGAAGGTCCTCACGGACAAGGTCAACGGGCGGGGTTTTACCCCGCGGGCGGACAAGAACAAGATCGGCAACGGGGGAGGCGGCTCCGGTGTTCGTTTTGCGGCAGGTGACCTCCCGACGGGGGGAAACTGGCCGCAGTCGCAGGTGAGGAAGCGCGTTGCTTTCCACAAAGGCAGCGGCGACTTCATTCCATTCTGCCAGAATTCAACGTGCAAGAAGGACGAGGCCCGCCACTGGCACCGCGACTGCCCGAACGGCGGCAAGCACGGCGCTGGGGGAAGCTTCCACAGCTTCTCCCTCGGTGACATCGAGAACGACTTGCTGGCGGAGCAGTTTCAGACGGCCATGGACGAGCACGACGGCGAGCGGTTCGATGCGCTCTGCCTTCTGGCGGGGGGCAAGCCGGAGATGCTCGGCGGCGTTTCGGCGTGTTCCTTCGGGATCGAGCCGGAGCGGGAAGACGGTGCGTTGCAGGAATTCCTGCCCTACTGCCAGCCTGCCACCCACATGGGCGGCTTCACGGTCGGTGGTGTCGGGAGCGGGATCTCGGCTGCCGCTTGCACGCATGTCCGCGAGGACGCACCGCCGGCGCCACCGCCGGCGGCAATCACACATGTTTGCCCGGACGAGTCGGGGGCGTCCGACGCCGATGACATGATGCCGGTGGACCCCATGCACGCGCACGAGCCCGACCTCTGCTTTGCGGACCGGATCGCGCGGATGGGGGGACTCTCGATCACGGCTGAGGGCAAAGACTTGGCGATGCGGTACATGCTCGCCGGGTCGGAGACCGGCTCTTGCGACGGCGACGCGGACGGGTCTGCAGCCGGGTATGACCCTATTGACGGTGAGGATGCGGTCCCGCAGCCTCTAACATCTCGTCGGGGATGCGGTGCACCGCCTTGGGGGTTTGGCCGCTCTTCGGCGATTGCGGTGATGGTGTGTGCTCTCTTCTGTGTTTGCGCCACCGCGGCGCCAATCTCGGCTGCCACTCTTGGCGAGGCATGTGCACCGGACCACACCGGCCTGGAGGTCGGTGGTGCTGCCGAGGCGACCACCAGCGAGCCTGCATTCACTTCTGCGGCACCGGTTGCTATTCCACCGCGCCGGCACGGCCGGCACCGTGCTCGGCAAGGCCTTCACAATGCACCAATCGGGCTTTACATCCCGGTACCTCCACTCCCGGTCCCGCCCGCTTCACCGCTGTATTGGGATGCACCACCGTCACCGGACTACTCACCGGGACCGACTACTGACGAGGAGGACGGGGAGGATCCCTCGCACGGCGATCGAGACCTTTCAGATTTCTTCTGGAGCTCTACGAATGATTCAATCACGGCATCGACATCTTCAATTCACGGCACCATGACTGTGCTGCGGGCCGGCACAGCAGTGCCACCGCCAACTAGTGGCTAGGAAGTTAATCATGCCGCTCCTGCACAGTGAGATTGACCGTAGCTGTATGTGCAGAAGGGTCCGATCACGGACCGGTTTCAGGTTTACAACTCTTGACTGGGAACCGCCCTGCCAGAAAGGACAGGCCTTCCCTTAGAGCCCAATTTCCACCGCTGTAGATGGTGTTTGTTCACAGGTTTCACTTTCGGCTAGCCAGTCACCACACTAGGTGGTGTGCTGGAACAGTCACACCGCTCGCTTTGTGACTCTTCCTATAGTAGTGTGTATGACTGTCACCCGAACCCGAACCCTAACTGTTTATGCCCGTTATATCGGGTTAACTTATCAACTTTATTACATTCTGAGAAAACTTATCACTGGGTGAATATATCCCGAGTCCTAGGGGTATATCCAACAATAGACACTATTTTCAGGTCTTGGCAAAACAGCCATATGTCACCTATGAGATGGTCAGACAGACATTCCTCAGACAATTTGGTAATCCTCATAAGAGATCAGTAGCCAAGAAACACCTTATGGCACTGACTCAAGGAACCCAAACCTTTGCAGATTATTTGCGCACATTTACATCACTGGCTTCTCTAGCAGCAGTTGATTTGAATGATGTGCTAATAAAGGACAGATTCGTCACCAGTATGGATCCTGATCTCCGCAGACAGTTCCAACTCAGATACCTGACAGAAGAGCAGAGGAACAATCTGTCGTGGCAAGAAACCACACAGATATTGCTTGATTTGAATTACGCCATTCACTCAAAGCAATCAGAAACCCTTCATTATCGGGGTCAGAAGGAGCAGTCATCTGGAGGTCCAGCCAAGAAGGAAAAGGACAGAGGACGTGGCCAAAAGCCATATGTCAGATTCAACAGAAATCGGAATCAGAATCAGAATGGCAGCCAGAACTCCAATCAGAATCGGAACAAGGGAAAAGGTGGAAAAGGCAAGGGAAAAGGAAAAGGAAAATCACAGAATGATAAGACTTGCAATCGTTGTGGTCGTGTTGGTCACATCGAGAAGGATTGTTTTGCCACCAGGACCAATGATGGAAAGGAGATCAAGGGTAAGCCACCAGCTCAAAGTCCTTTCCAGAATCGGAGACAGCAGCAGCAGAATCAGGGTGCTAAGGATGGGTCTGGCAAACTCATCAATACGATCAACACCTTGGTCAAGGAACTGAAGAGTCAGCACAGCATCAATGCAGCAGTTGCAACTCCAGATCCAGTTCCATCAGCTCCAGCTCCTCAGGGAAACTCTCAGGGTACTGCGCAGGTACCGGTGTTGAGAGCACCCCGAGGGTAGATCAGCCTGAAGATGCCACTGAAGCAAGTGGCCGGGTTGAGAGTATCTCAGAAGAAGTCCTTTCCAGTCTGACATTGCAGTTTCAGCAGATGGACAATCCCTCAGAGCACATCGCACAGATGCAGTCTCAAACAGCACAGCTGAAATCACAGAAGAAGCTGTTGTTGTACAAAGGGAAAGTATATGGACAGAGTACTCACATTTTGGTAGATCCAGGAGCCACATCGTCTTTCATCGACAGACAGTTTGCTGCTCAGCTTGGTATAGCACCCACAGATTCTTCATCATTTTCAGTGGGATTGGCTGGAGGAAGCCAACTACCATGCACATCCTATCTTCCCAAGGCTACATTTACGCTGGGCAAGTATAAGGATGCAGAAGATTTCTACATCATTGACATGAAACCATTTACTGTCATTCTGGGTCAAGATTGGTTGGAGAGGAGGAATCCACACATTGACTTTCAGACCAAAAATCTGACGATCCCTAGGAAGCATTCATCAGGCTCCAGTATTCGCACAGTATTGTCCAGAGTTGAGCAGACTCCAGACTCAGATGACCTTCCTGAAATGGAATTGGTCGGCGCCACCACCATGAGAAAGCACCTTCGTCGCATTCGATCCAGTGGTTCGGCTGAAGAAGCCGTAGCTTATCTCTTCTTTCTCTCAGAGGTCGACGGTGAACTGGTCTTTACAGCATCAGACACAGACACCACTATGGAAGACCCCGAGGTCACAGCAGCACGTGCTCAAGTGAGAGAAGACTTTTCAGACATATTCCAGGAGGATCTTCCAGCTGGTCATAGGCCAGAACGGTTTGAAGGTGGTTATCATAGAATCAACATTGAACCTGGGCACAAGCCACCATCGCAGCCAGTACGTACCATCCCAGTTCCCATGATGGAAGAACTCAAACGACAGATCATCAAATATGTCGACTTGGGTATCCTTCGTCCGTCATCATCTCCATATGGATGTCCTATCATTTTCGCTCCTAAGCCAGGTGGGAAGTGGAGGATGTGTTGTGATTATCGAGCCCTTAATAACATCACAATTAAGGACACGTATCCATTGCCACCTCACGACACCCTTCTTGAACAGCTGAAAGGCGCACGATGGTTTAGCAGATTTGACTTCAATCAGTTTTCCATCAGATCCCTATACATCCAGATGACATTCACAAAACAGCTATTCGCACCAGATACGGTTCCTATGAGTGGACAGTCATGCCTTTCGGATTGACCAATGCTCCTGCAACAGCTCTACGTGTAGGAAATCGGGCATTCTTCGACTTCTTCGATCGGTTCCTTGTCATTTTCATGGACGATACTATCGTATACAGTCTGGATTTTGACAGCCACGTGAGTCATGTCCGACAGTTTCTCCAGCGTTGCAGAGAACACCAGTTCTTCATCGGGCCTTCCAAGGTGGAGTTGTTCGTCAGATCTATAGACTTCATCGGACATCACATCTCTGAAGCAGGCTTGTCCATCATCGAAGACAGAATCCGAGCAGTTATGGCAATTCGGCCTCCAGTGTCTTATGGTCCTACCGTTGGAAAGCAGCCTCTACGCCGTATGGCTAAAGACGGCAAGTCATCCCTTCGGTCATTCTTGGGCATGGTCGGTCAATTCAGGAGATTCATACCAAAGTTCTCCAAAGTTGCCGAGCCGCTCAATCGTCTCCTTAAAGATAATGCAGAGTTTGTCTGGCAATCTGAGCAGCAACAGGCATTTGATAACCTCAAAAGTGCCATCTGTAACGCTCCAGTACTACAACTTCCAGATCAGAAACTGCCATCTATTATGGAGGTCGATGGATCAGGCACACACGTTGGTCAAGTAATACTCCAGGATCAAGGAAAAGGTATGAAGCCATGTGGCTATCACAGCGTCACTCTATCCGATACACAGAGACGTTGGCCTATTCCTGAGATCGAGCTATTTGCCATTGTGGAGGGCTTCCGATTCTTTCGCCACATCTTGTTGGGAGCTCCTGAGACCATTGTACGCTCAGATCATCAGCCACTGGTTTATTTCCAGACCAAATCCACACTGAGCCCCAAACAGGCACGGTGGTTGGATGAGCTCTCCGAGTACAACTTCCGAATAGAGCACATTGCTGGCGAGAAGAATAAGGTTGCAGACGCACTCACGCGTATCTCTACACTCTTTGAACTCACTGATTGTCTGAAACATATAGACATCACCGAGGTTCCAGTCATACCACCTACAGATTCTACATTCATTGCTCTTATATCTTCTTCATCAGCTCATCAGCTACACGACATCATTATATCCGAATATGATCGTGATACATTTGCACAGACTATATTGGCTAAGCTGACATCATCGACTTCATCACAGTCAGTCAGCAGCTACAGCTTCGAGCTCATTCAGGGGTTGATCTATCGTAAGACCATATATGGCAGACAGCTGTACATTCCACCAACAGCTAAAGTCCCCACAGATGACGGTGAGATCACACAGCTTCGCCACATTCTCCTTCATGAGTGCCACTCAGCCACTATTTCTGGTCATGTAGGCAAAAATCGCATGCTTCATCTTCTGCGTAGCCGGTATTATTGGCCAGGAATGACAACGGCAGCCATCAAGTACATTCGGGAGTGCCCCGTTTGTCAACGCCAGAAAACGAGGCGACACAAGCCTTATGGTCAGGCACATATACGATATTCCGTGCCTAAGACAAAATGGCTAGATGTATCTCTACTTGATTGGATCACTGACCTGCCTATCACCACTAATGGGCACGACAATATATTTGTGGTAATGTGCCAATTCTCTCATCGCTGTCATCTCATTCCCTTCAGCATGACCTGGACAGCTCAGCATACTGCTTCTATCTATATGCAGCATATCTTCAAGCTCCATGGTCTTCCGAGGAACATCATCTCAGATCGAGACCCCAGATTCACCTCTACATTCTGGCAGACACTGTGGAAATCTACTGGTACGAGATTGTCCATGACGTCATCACACCATCCACAGTCGAATGCTGCCAATGAGAGGAGCCATGCCTTCATCGAGGATATCCTCAGGTACTTTTCAAATTGTTGATTCATGATTCGATTTCACCATCCTCTGGTTTATAAACTGATTAGATGGTATTTTTTCATCCTCAGGTGTTGTTGCAATGATACTTCAGCCAATTCGTGGGAGGACACGTTGCCTTTGGTGGAGTTTGCAATTAACAATACCGTTTCTGCATCAACTGGTTATTCACCATTTTATCTCGACTCGATGGCGCAACCACTTTCGCCTCATGACCTGGTAATCACTATTCCGCCAGAAGCTCCTGTTCCAATACAAAGAGCTATTCGAGATCATTTTGACCAGTACTCGGCTGTTCATGCCAACGCGGTAGACAACATTTCCCGAGCAGCAGAAATTAGCCAAGCCAGATTCAATAAGACTCACATGCCTCGCAGTTTGCAGTTGGGCAGAAAGTTCTTTTACGGACCGAGTTTATTCAATGGACTGGTTTGACAGAGGCAGGCAGACACTTTAAGCAGCCATATATTGGGCCGTTCATCATATCCAAAGTGCTTAGCCATGGGCGTGCATACGAGTTAGATTTCGGAAACCTCGATATCCGTATTCATCCGGTACAGCCTGTATCCAGATTAGAGCTGTACAATGACTCGATCCAAGCACCTTTGCCTCTGCCACAGATGATCACCGAAGAAGGGCAACCACTGTTTGAGATATCACATATACTCTCGGATAAGTTCACTAGAGGTGTCAAATACTATTTAGTGCGATATGCAGGCTACGGCCCTGAGCATGACACCTGGGTCAAAGCCACAGAGCTGACCAATGCAGCAGACATTATAGCTGCCTATGAAGGCTAAACATTATATTAAGCCTCGTGCCCTTACTTCTTGTAATATATACTAATACATGTCGATCATCTATATAACCTTGCTCTTAATGTTTTATCATTATGTTGCATAGAAGCGGGAAATTGATCCTTCCTTGCTAAAGGTGTAGTGAGCCTTGTTCAAAATCATACCCTTGCACAGATACGCACACATGCGAGATATCATATCTGTGGATAAATAAAAACTGCTATATGCTACCTTTGCCAAAGCCGTGGTTTGTCATCGGATTCTTGGCCAGTCATCCGAAGCTACCGGAGATATCGACTGAGGTAGACGGAGTTGTGATCCTAAGTTGTGCTTGACATAACATAAACATAACTAAAGAAATTTCACATTAGTACGTGGCGAATCCATTCTCACTCATCGCGATAGATGTTCGTCAAAGCGCGCGTACCGGACCAAATATTGAGGAGTTGAGCAGACCGGGTAAAGGATTATAAGTCCAATCCCGTTAAGCAGGGCCACTCCGTTTGCATTAAAAACAAGCCCCAAAAATCGGGCTCCCCGTTGCCGCCTATGATCCTCCAAAGTAGCTTAAGGAGGGGAGGAAGGGTTGGGTGCACTATATATAACTGTGGAAACATGTACCCAAGGGTTTTCGTCGATCAGTCATATATATAAGGCCGAGAATCGTGCGATTATAAATCGTTAAATCGTGGGATCATCGTTCGCAAAGAACGACGGCTAGCGCAAATAATCCGTAACGTAGACTTCGGATGCTTTGAATCGTCACTCTGACGCACGATACGTGTGGATCAATCAGTAATCCAGCGTCAATCTGCATCACGAAACGCAATTCATTGAACCTTGAAACGTCACTATGAAATACGATACGATTTCCAGAAAGGGGGCTACATCCTAAGAACTGTAAGGTGAGGGACTAAAGTGGACTCAGTTCCCCCCAATAACCTAAAAACACCATGAGGGACGCCTCAAATCGGTGTAAGAAGACTGGTACCAGCAAGAAGCGACAACAACAAAGACATCATAGACATATACAAAGGTATGCCCGTTGTGAGGTCACAACTCTTTTAAGAGGGGAGATCTGTCGGGGTCATGACCGATGACATATGTGTCATACATGTCATACGTGTCATACCTGTCAGACATGTCATACCATGTCATGTCATGTCATGTCGGTCGTGTCATATATTATTATGACAGTCGGTCGAGTCATATATTATTATGACAATCGTCAGTACGGTCGACCATGACTGTACCTGTCGTCAGATGATAAATGTCACATTATCTGTCATTATTCAAGGAAAGACTTGAATGACCCTGTCATCGAGAGTTCGTATGTCGAACTCGAAGATGGCAAAGCAAGATACATCTTGAAGTACAAACAAGAACCATCTTGGCTTTAAGCATGTGCGGAACACGCATGCACAGTATGAACGAACTATTCGTTATCACAATACTGGTCGTTCAACCTACGTCTCGGGTTCACAACCCAATGGCGGTACTATCTATGATGATAGGAGACGTATGGTATAAGATGAGGAAGCGTTGGGCTTCAAGCAGATCTTCACTCAGAGACTGCACTCATCACCCGCTATTTCTTACACTCGCGTTGCTGTCCAACTTCGCAGTGTTAACTTGTATATTGCTAATATATTCACGGCATGTTTTATCTCGCCGTATCACCCAAACCGGTTCGCTGAGACGCGGAGACGCTTGCCCTCCTAGGCCCCTATTTCTTTTACAATCACCCAAATTGGCCTAAGAACCTATTTCATACTAATTTGTTCAGCTTGGCAACCTATTGGCAACCTTCAGACCTGTAAAACCTATGAAATATGATCGATAAAAGGTTTCAAGACTAATTAAACCGGTCACGAGACTACGACACGCAATAGGTTTTGCTTAGGCATCACAATTGAGGTTTGGAGGGGCTACCTTGCTTGTCGTTGCCAACAAGGGCAACGGGAAACAAGGCAACCTTGGAATGTGAATATGTGATGCCTATCACAAATCCTATTATCAAGAACGAGTAAATAAGATATTCAGTCGAAGTAGATGGATTATCGTTATTACGAGTGAAGTCATCACTGAATAAACATATTACAACCGCTTGTTGTACCTAAGCATCAAAGCTGCCTGTAGATAGTCACCAAGGCAATTGTCCTGATCTTCACCAAACATCTCCTTCAGCAAAGAAAATACACGCTCACACGCACCGAGGAGTTCGGTGAGAAAGAAAAGCAAATCCTAGCTGCACTGCTCCATTTAGGAAGCTCCTTTGCATTCTGTGCCCACCAAGCCAATACCGCTGAAGTAAAAGCAGAGACATCGGAGTGGTCACATTGAAAGCCGGTAACTGCAACCTTGTATGTCGGCAGCTCGCCCTCAAGCTCACGAATAAGCTTCCCGTAGTTGCCTCTGGCCAGGGGCGTGATCACGGACAGAGGCAACCAGAGGCAACGACTTGTTCCTGGCGTAAGCTAGCTCTAGCCGAGACCTCGGGCGACGAAGAGAGTCGTCGATATCGCTATCGCTCGGACGATCGGAGCCCTCCCCGTCAGCGCCATGCAGGTGGACAGGGCGCAAGCCTGTTTCACCATCGGAATCCTCTCCGGAAGAATCAGAATAAGCTGCTACGAGAGATAGGACAGGCATTCCGAATGCTGAGAACTCTCAACGGATGGCCTCACTTTCACAATTTGACTGCCTTGAAGATACTTGAGAAGATCAGAACGTGAATTGCGGCGGTAATGTGGTATCCGCCTGTGTCACGTCTCACGTCGACGTGTAAAGTATGGGAATGACAGCAGCCATCGCGATCGCGGAGACATATTCGATATCCCCCCAGATTTTTCACCAATCCCGCCCATATTTTTATTCTATTTTTTTACATCTTCTAATCAAATTTTGACTTATTTTGAAGAACGCACCCGAATTTTGATCGAATTTTGAATTTTTTTTCAGGCCAAAAACGCACCCAAATTTTTAATCAAATTTTGAAAAATCCTAGCGCCAGTGCCAACCCGTACCCTGTCCCATAGAGTTATTTTGCATCTAACGTTCCATAACTGATGATGCAATTTGATCCTTTGGAGAGGATCTAAAAGTGCCTAAATCCTTTGCAAAGGAGCATTGGGCAATACAGTTACAATAGACAATCAGGCTGAGACACCGTCTGTCGAGGTGTCGATGTCGCGTGCTCTGTCTTTGCTCTTCCGGTTTGGGCTCGCTTCGGACGCGCGGCGGACGGGAGAGGCATTGAATTCGCAATTCCAAATGAATTCGAATGGTCTGCCCTTTTTCTTTGATAGGCTTCTGTTCTTGATAGAATGAACTATCTATACTCGCTTCTGCTTTTATACGTGAACACTTTCAGTTTCCCAGTAAGTATCTTTCAGTAACGGGCAACTCAAGTTGAATCCATATCCCACCTCGAGCTAAGTCTCGGGTCGAGTAGGCCCTCTTCCTCGATGATATATGGCCAGCCGTTCATGGCTGCCGTTTTTGGCTGTGCACCATGGTGTTGGCTACAACTCAGGAGTATTTATGCGTACTACTCGATGATTCTCTGACACATCAATATGCGAATTCAATGCATACTTCTCTTTATAGAATATTTTCTAATGCATGCTTCTCTCCATAGACTTTATATATGGTTGGACTCATAGTTTGATCTGGGCGTCCCGGTGCAAGTGTCTGCTGCTTGGTTTGTATTTGTTATTCAGATTCTGTAGTATTTATGGCTATTTTGCGTGTAGAAATGCGTTGGTCGCGAGTACATGAGGTATTTTCCACGCTCACCGCTTTCCTGCATGGAGTTCTGTAGCCAAATTCTCAAGCAGTTCACGGCAAACCATTTCCTGATCCTGTGTTAGTGTCCGTGGTCTGATCTCTACTGTGGAGCTTTGGTTGCGCAGTGGATGTTCGTACTGTTCGCGTGCGCGCTGCTGGCATCATTTGCCGCGTGCCAAAGTATACGAACCTCAGTACACGGAGTCCACGGGCGTACAAGAGTATCGAGAGACTATTCAGCACCCTCTCTGCCGGTGAGGCGAGCTCTCAGAGGTTGTAACAGCCGTGGTGGCGCGTCTGCTGGTTGTGCGGCACTGTCCGTGCGGCCGTAATTTTGTTCGCCAAGACTTATTTATTTCATTTGCCTTCGCAGAACGCAACTTTGAGAGCAAACCAGAAGTTCCTCGCTGACTATCGGCGATTGTACAACTATCGCCGTAATCGGTTGCGCGTGCGACCTGCCGTCTCTCCTCGGACTGTCGCCAAGTATATTCGTATGAGGTGAGGTTATCCCGGGACATTCGCCACGTACCACTTGAGCTTGAGGTGAGGCTTTCAAGGTGACAAGTATATGTGAATGCGGTGAGGCTCTCCCACGACATTTCGCAAGCACATGCGCATAAGGGTTTTGACTATTGGCAGCTACATGCGATCTATGCGAGGCAATAGAGAAGAGCGTCTTCAGGTTGGCGCATGCACTCCGGCCGCCAGCAGACACATCGCTGTTATTTCCAGTTTGAATAAAGGCGACTGTGTAGCTGCAGTGTCTTTCAATAGCATTCGTCTTGGTCCGAGGTCTTCACTTCGAGAACAAGCGATGACTAGGTGAACGGCTGTGCCTCTCTAAGGTCTTCACTTCGCTTGCGCTTTCGCTCGCAAGCGTGTTAACGGAGCGAGCTTCGGAACGACGCCAGAGAGCCTTGCTCGGAGTTGACTCACTGGCGAGAGCTTGTTATCGAGGCGCTCATAGTGCTACAGTAACCGCCTGCAGACGGTTTCATGGGCTGCCCGAATCTTGTTGTGGGCTTCTGACTCCGGTCTACCCTTTGAACATGTATCGCTTTGGGCATGCAACGCAGAGCTGAGACTGTTCCGAAACACACCGTCGTGGAGGGATACCCCTTCCGCTTCCTCCTGTTCAAGCACGCGCACACCGAGGCCGCGTGGGCCGCGGACGTGCTCGGGAACCAGAGCAATGCGTACTGGGTCTCCGATTCTGTACACAAGTTCGTCCCGGCAGGCCGCGTGAAAGCTTCATCTCCTGAAGGGTGCCCTTGCATCGCAATGTTTGTGAGAGGCGACCGCCATAAGCACGTTACAGGGCTTATCGCAGGCTTCGATCCGCCAGCTGACTCCCCCCACGGTTCCTATCGGCAGGTGTGCGAAGCGTCACGGGATGGTCTCAAGCTTTGACGTGGAGGGCTACATGCGCGATTACCTCGTGCGCCCGCTGTGTTCCAACGTCACGAGCTACGTGTGTCAGATAAGCTCCAGGAGCCTCCGCCCGCGCGACTCCTCCTCGAAGCGCCATGTAGGACGGAAGCTGCTGAGGCGCGGCCCAAGATCCAAAGGCGTGTGCCGAAAGCCGCGCCAGGTGTTGCTCCCTCAGATCGCATCCTCACCATGTCCGTCTTGAGTCTGTGCTTTCGCACCCACGCTCTCCTCTGCTCGCACCCGATTCCTTAGTATCGTGGCCGTCCCTATCCCCCGCTCACGCTCGAGTAGATGGGGTCTGCTTCGGACAGAAACTTCACATGTTCCAAAGTGGTGTTAGTATCAAAACCCCCCTCCTTCGGTTCGATTTCACGAAATTGACATTTCTCAACGACGTCTCGCTTCATACTGGTGTTGGGTGGATACCTGGGAGCTCAACCTGGCTGTGACACAAGAGCATTTAACCCGCAAAGTGGCGGAGGGGCGCTGTGCCACAGAGTTACAACGGCCCGCCACCGGAGGATCTGGTGGTAGGGATCTTCGTGGACGTTCACCACAACCCTTGCCTGCAGCCGGCGCAGTGGCAGCGCCTTGTCCAGACGAACATCTCAGCCGACTATCCGCGTGTCGTGCACTATGTGCGCACGGACGTGGTCGCGATGGCGCTCGAAGCCTTCCGTGACCGCGAGCGCCGCCTCCGCTGTGGTGTCCAACTCAACACAACAGCTCCCATGGATCGGGTGAACGCGCGGCCTCCCCATGCAATGCACGCGCGCTG
Organism: Cymbomonas tetramitiformis; assembly: GCA_001247695.2. Classification (NCBI taxonomy): domain Eukaryota; kingdom Viridiplantae; phylum Chlorophyta; class Pyramimonadophyceae; order Pyramimonadales; family Pyramimonadaceae; genus Cymbomonas; species Cymbomonas tetramitiformis. The sequence goes on from LGRX02003314.1 coordinate 17,935, forward strand.
CTGGCAGGGACGCATGACATCATCGATGCATCATGGCGTCGGCCTGAATAATGAACGGCGCCGATGTCACCATGGTCTAGGCCTCTTGCTCAGCAAGCGCCCCGTCCTCGCATGTCTTACACGTCGGGTATGAGAGCTCATTGGGCTTGGTTTGGGTGGCACAGGACTGCCTGCTAGCCCTGCCGAGCCGGCTTACGGTCCCCCCACAGACCCTTGTGGCGATGGCATACGGCTTCACCCTTCAGCAGGCCCGCTTGCAGACCACACTGGAACGCCTCGCCGGTGCTGCACCCCTTGCCGCCTTATCCTAGGCACCTCTGGCGCAGAGACGAGCCTACTGAATGCACCCCGCGGCAAACACCACTGGGAAGCTCTCCAGCAGGAGAGAAGTTATGCTAGTCGGTTCGGGGTACACCTCGGTCCTGTCACAATTCAGATCCGCAATTCGTGCCGCCTTCGACGCCCCCTCCAGAGTGTGCAGAAGGGGCCCACAAGCCTTCGTGTGGCATCTGCGCTCGCCGGCTGTTGAATGAAGATGGGGACTGCTCCAGCTGGAGAAAAGGGGGTTATGCGGCACGCCATACTCCACCCAGGGTCACAGTCAACACGGCACGCTGTGCCTGGTGGTTAAACGTGTTGCATTGATATCATTGGCGAGCGATCTGCGGTGTGTGGCGTGACGCAGGTGCCGTGAACATGACGGTGCACGTGCTGCAGTACGAGGCCTTGCGCTTGGACCGGGTGGCAGAGATGGAGCGGCTGTACCGTTGGGCAGGGCTTGCGCGCTTTCATTTCTCGGACGAGGAGATGACCTGGGAGAACCTTAAGGGACGCACCGCTGGAAGCACGATGGCCGGGACGCCGCTAAGCATAATACAAAACCCTCCATGGATCGATTACACGTCTGTCCTGCACGCCCGCCCGGCCCTCATGTCACCCAGTCACCAGCATGGGTCGGCGAGTGGCAAACGTGCCACGCACGCATGTGCGTCTCCGTGTCTCAATATGGTAGGAGCGCGGGTAATGTGTTCGGAGGGCGCACGCCGCAGGGAGGGCTCGGGACCAGGCATGTATGGTGGAGACGGGGCCCCAAGTAGGAATAGTGCAGAACAACGGGTGCAGTGCAGATGTGGAGCGCATGTGTCAAGCTCATAGCTGACCTGCAGGGTGCCCAGCGCCAAGCTTCAGCGCCACACCGTTGGTGTTGGGGAAAGGGTTGCGATGGTGGGCGCTCAAACCACAGTCATACACAGCTTTCTTCGATGCACGTTCCTCTTTGGGTGGTTTGACATCTGTTAACAAAGGAAGTTCAAACCCATTATCACACACACACAGTGATTTGATCCCCGGCGAGGGTACATAGTGCAGTCTCCTGTGGCTACGGGGTGCCAAAGGATTCGCAAGGATAAGCATACACACACACACAGTGTGTGCTGAATCCTTTGATCCCCGGCGTGGGTACATAGTGCAGTCTCCTGTGGCTACGGGGTGCCAAAGGAGTCGCAAGGATAAGCATACACACACACACGGGGTAAGGTGTACGGTGGGCTGGGGCCTGCGGCGTATGGATTCCTTCGGAAGACGCAGCAGCGCTTCAGGGAGCGGCGGTACATGGAGGCGAATGCGGAAGGGGTGAGCAGGTGGATGGCAATGGGGACGAGGACGAGGACGAGGACGAGGAAGCGGCACGTGGCGGGGCGGTGGGCTGGAAGGAGAAGTGGGTCCGGCTGCTTTCTTTCGCGCTTGCACGGGGGGTTGCAGGGCTGATCATCAGGCGGGCTGTAGGGCGATGTCCGGCCGGAAGTGGGTGGCGTTGGGCTGGCGGAGGGCGTGTGGGAGGAGGCATGGGCCCGGACCTGGATCGGGGGGAGGCGGACCGACGGGAAGGGGCGGAGAGGTTAGCACTGATGGACAGAGCGTGGGAGGACGCGTTCGAGGAGACAGACTATGCCACGCAGGATGGGTCTGGCGGTGGGATGCAGGAATCTGAGGGAACGCAGCGTGAGCGGTCTGGGCAGGCTCCCGGTGAGGCAGGCGAGGCAGGCGCGATGGCATCGAGGCTTTTGGAGAGCATGGAGGACGTGCGGCGGGAGGTGGAGCATCTGGGCACTGTGGAGGGTCAAGGAGGGGGCACCGCCGAGGCGCGATCTGGAGGGGCACGGGCAGGCATAGGCGGGCTCAGCCAGGCGGCGTCAAGTGTCGAGGATATCTTGAATGAGTGGGATGACCTTTTGTCGCCGGGCCTGGGGAGTGGGGTCTGGACTCAGGAGCAGAGTGGGGCCTCGCCGGAGCAAGCAATGGCCTTGGCTGAGGGAGGGGTGGCCACCTTGATGGGGGCGAGCAGGCGGGTGGCCGGCCTTCTTGGGGGGGTTGATGGCATGTGGGGAACTGATGAGGATGACGGGGGAGATGTGGGGAGGTCCGCGGGTGGAGTTGACACACGCCGGGCCCCTCAGAGCCCGGGGGCCCATCCTGGCAGCGATGACCACTTACAACAGGTTGCACGGCAGAATACGGCATCTCATCAGCTTCCGTGCCCATCGGGCGAGGTTGCTGGCCGTGCCGGAACTAACAGTGAGCAGCTGTCGGGAAGGCGACGACCGGGTGGTGAACTATCGGCCACCGGGAGGGCTTGGGACACACAGGCAACTGTGGGGATGGGACCCCAAGTAGGAACAGTGCGGCGTGACAGTTACAGCGCAAGTGTGGAGCGCATTGCTCAAGTTCGCGGCCACCTCGCAAGGCAATCAGCGCAAGGGCTCCAGTCACGGGGAGTTGGTGCGGGGGGTAGAGGGCTACAGGCGCAAGTCGGTGGCGGATGCGCAAGTTTGGATGAGGGCAACCCAGTTTATCATTCTCAGCCCCTTGGGACAGCGCTTGGGCATTCTGGCCGTGGCGTGGGTGGGCAAGCTCTCTTGAGACCAGGCTGTAGGCGGCAGCGGGGTGATGTGGGGTGTGGGCTTGGTGGTGGAGGGGTGGCTCGATTGGCGGGGGTGAGCCGGCTCCAGAGACACAGCGGCAGTGCGCCGGCAGGACAGCCGCAGAGGGGCTCAGGTGGCCCAGTGAGGCTCAGGGAGCAGAGGGGTGGTCTTGCGCGTGGGCTTGGTGGTGGAGATATGGCTCGCGCAGATCGGGGGGCACGGATGAACCGGCTTCGGGCACAAGGCGGCAGTGCGCTGGTGGTGCAGATGCACAGGGGCTCGGGTGGCTCAGCGAGGCTTAGGGGGTCCCATTCTTCACTAGTGAGCTCCGGAGAATCCGGATGAGTGTCCCGAAGTGTGTGCTGAATCCTTTGATCCCCGGCGTGGGTACATAGTGCAGTCTTCTGCGGCTACGGGGCGCCAAAGGAGTCGCAAGGATAAGCATACACACACGGGGTGCCAAAGGAGTCGGTCCAAGGATACGCACGCAAGTGTGTGTGGGCAAGCTCTCTTGAAACCAGACTCTGGGGCGTGTAGGGGGCAGCCGGGTGGTCCCGAATGTGGGCTTGGTGGTGAATGCGTGGCTCGATTGGCGGAGGTGAGCCGGCTTCAGAGACACAGCAGCAGTGCGCCGGCAGGGCAGTCACAGAGGGGCTCAGGTGTCAGTGAGGCTCAGGGAGCAGAGGAGTGGTCCTGCGCGTGGGCTTGGTGGTGGAGATATGGATCGCGCAGCTCGGGGGGCAGGGATGAGCCGGCTTCAGGCAAAAGGCAGCAGTGCGCTGGTGGTGCGGATGCAGAGGGGCTCAGGTGGCTCAGCGAGGCTTAGGGGGTCCCATTCTTCACGAGTGAGCTCCGGAGATTCCGGATAAGTGTCCAGAAGTGTGTGCTGAATTCTTTGATCCCCGGCGTGGGTACATAGTGCAGCCGGTCTTCTGTGGCTACGGGGTGCCAAAGGAGTCGGTCCAAGGATAAGCACACACAGGGATGAACCGGCTTCAGGCACAAGGCAACAGTGCACCGGCGGTACAGAGAGGGGCTCGGGTGGCTCAGCGAGGCTTAGGGGGTCCCATTCTTCACTAACGAGCTCCGGAGATTCCGGATAAGTATCCCGAAGTGTGTGCTGAATCCTTTGATCCCCGGCGTGGGTACATAGTGCAGCCGGTCTTCTGTTGCTACGGGGTGCCAAAGGAGTCGGTCCAAGGATAAGCACACACAGGGTAAGGGGGTGCAGACAGTTTGGTAGCAGTCTCTTGGATTATTGTGCAAGGGGCACAAATCATCATACTTACGTTGGCATGCTCAGTGAGTTGGGTGGGCAGCCCGGTGTTCAGTGTGGCTCTAGTCCTTTGTCCCGAAGCCTTTGATCCGTGACGTGTGTGCATGGTGCAGGTGTTCCAGTATTTAGGCTGTGCCAGTGTGGTGTCTCGGATACTGGTAGTCAAAGAAATTGGCACGAGGATACGCACGCACGCAAGCCAAGCTTGGAGGATGAATTGTGTGTTTAACTTTGCCGTGGACGCGGGTGTGTCGAGGGGTGAAAACTTGCATCAATTGGTGGGCGCAAGTGGATGGGCGCGGGGCTTCCTTTGGAAAGGGGCTGAAAGTATGCAGCTCTCCGTAACAGGAGATACGCCGTGTATATAGTGGATTCTGTGGGCAGGCTGCGTATAGAGCGCCTGATCCAACTGCACTCGAAACTGAGCGTGTGGTGAGAAAGCGGGGAGTTTTGCTGCAGCAAGGTGATCGCCAATTTTCAGGAGGTCCATGATGCCATGCAACGCCACCAGTGTCTACGTAGGCAGTTCATTGCCAAAGGGGAGCCACAGGTGTGTGTACTTACACCGTGGACGACCTGAGAGTGTGTGTGCATGCACCGTGGACGACCTGAGAGTGTGTGTGCATGCTGGATGACCCACACGTGTGTCCGGGATTCCAAAATCCTGCGGCATGCAACAGGCTTGCAGCTCCCAGATGTTCTGAGCGAGCAGTACCCTATATTATTCCATAAAGATTTGAAGCTATATATAGGTGTATCAGCTATAAGTATATATGTAAGTATGTGCGTATGAGTCATGGGGATTATAAACCCCACACCCAGGCAAGGGTGTCTCTTTTTCGTTTATATGTGCATATACCGGTGTATCCAGCACGCCCTGAAAGGCACACGTGCTGTTGAGTGGCGTGCAGGTTTTTGAGGAATGCCCAGTTCCAGAGGACGCCCCAACATGTGAATCACTGGAGGTATGGTGTGTGGCGACTTCGGATGATTGAGTTTATATATCCATTAACGGATGTAGCAGTTTAAAGGGATGCCCCTGGCGTGATATACAAATCATCGAGCACTATTGTTGTTCATGCTGCTTGTTCATGAGTAACCCCACGAGCGCCTTGGCATGCGCAAGGTCGACTGATAATAATGGGCGCCACTACTGGTTGCGAAAAGAGGGTGCATGCATTTTCACTCTCCTGCATTGTGCTATATATATAGTGGGTCATCCCCTGAAAGCTCATACACGTGGATGGCATCATGTTGCGCTTGGGTGTTTCCCACATGAGCATGCCCACTCCTGATGGGTCCACGATGCAACAATGCGGCGCCACTTTGCTGGGTTGGTTTTGCACGCCAATAAGTTTATTTGCTCTCAGCTTCCAGCAATTTAGTTATCTTTGTCATACATACTTGCTTAGATATTGTGAACATTTGGCACGAGAAACGAAGATCAATGGTTGTGTGTGTGGTTGGGAGGGGGCGATTATGTGCCCACAACATCGATAGGTAAATGAAGAAGACCGGTGTCCTGAAATTACCGAATTTTGTCCAAATTTGTCTTTGTAATATGATACTACTTGTACTACATACCATTTGTACAACGTGTACTTGCGTGAGCCTTGTGAAGTCTTCTTAGGATAGCTCGTCGATATACGTAACTCATTAGATTATAACATTCACCCTGGCTTACCGCCACGCATTGTGCGATTTGTGCCAAGCAACAGAGGCATCCGTTTGTTAAATTAGACCGTGGTAATCACGACGCGTGTCCCGGCGCGACGGGGCAAACAAGGCTACACACGAAGCGATTCACAGCGTGAAACACGCATACGTGTAGGTATGAGCAAAGGTCACTGCACACACACACTATACTATACGTAACTCAATATATCAAAATATTTGTTACCCATTTGAACGAATGTTTGGTGCTGGCAAGTATGCCAATTAATTGTATTGTGAGGTGTACTGTCACCCATCGTGCAATCTGGTGGTGGGCAGATGATTGCTGAAGATGGATGGCACCTCGGTAAGAGTTAGTGCCTGTAAAGGTCCTATATTAAAACGCACAGTCGGTGCAACTATCATAGGCCATACATCAAGCCTCACTGGTTGACAAGGTGAATTCCTCGAAATATAACAAGGCAACACGCAACTAATTGCTTTATTGCCTGGATTGTGACAATACGTTGCAAGAGTGTTATTAGTGTTTTAATTGATCTCAACAGTTGTCTTACCTCGTGGCAAAGCGCGCGATGTGTCTCACATGCAAATGTGCACCCCACCACAAACTTTAGGACCCGGATGCAGGCTTCTATCGCTGCTGCGCCCGATACAAAATTCACGGGTGTGAAATGCACTACTAGCAGCGGTGTCGATACAGACTATGTCCTTGAGAACACAAGAAATGAAATATCTACCGGAGCTCTACTTAGCGAGGCAACTGGCTTATTAGGGGTCTCTACGGCACCACGAGCAGCCATTGTTATTGTTGCAATTTGTACCTTACATTTTGTGAGACCCGACTGTAATTGACGTGCTCATTCACAGTATGATTGCCCCCTCTGCAGTTGAATCGGAACCATGAAATAGCCAAGATAAACTGTTGGTTCATGCATGTGTAATTCACTTTGTGGGTGCATTGAGCGAGGATGCTGAGAGCAAGTGCACAATTTTCGGCACTCAATTGCAAGATGTGCACCTGAGATGTGGCAAGTCACACATTAGCAGTTAATGTACTCTTAAATTTGGAATGGGACTCGAGTCATTGTGATCTGGAACGGCAGACTACCGCGATAGACTATGATAACATGGCACGCCGAAAGGACAGGAATTGCAGAACAAGTTTCTACTCCACACAGTTGAAAATATATATTGTCACCTTTTGTATTGCGCAATAGCCCAAGCTTGGCATAATTCATGGGAAGTATATGCTCTACATGTCTGAGGCAATAACATAATCTTGCCATCATTCATAGGAAAGCATGTGCTGGTGTTTTGATGTGGGCGGTCGTAGCCAATATTCTTATATTTCATGCACAGAGCTGTGAGCCCACATTGACCCAGGTAGTCCAAGGACACAAATCCGAAATCCTTCACCCAGATGAGGAGGCGGGCAAACCAGATTCCAAGGTTCAAACTCCGCGAACGTCTCCGAAACACCTTGAAGCACATATTTTGTGCCAGTACACCCCGGTGCAGATTGGTGCATTATCAGCCCCCATACCTAAACCCCATTGCTTCAAGACCTGGAGCTCACACCGCATCAAGCAATAGCTACTTCCGCGGGACCCGCTCGGCCCGTGGCGCTCGTGGTGCACGCCGGGGCCGCCTGGACGCAAATGGATCATCTGGATCGACCTCACCCGTCGGTTCGGCCACCTGAGGAATGGGCGCTGGCTCTCTAGCTGGGCGCTCACGTGGGGCTCTCCTCTCCCTTGGTGGAGGAGCAGCAGCTGCGGGTTCTTCCTCGTCAAACCCTGAAAATCCTGAGAACCCTTCACTCTCTGCAGCAGGAGCAGCCCTCCGAGATCCTTGCTCGCGCTCTGCTCTTCGTGGAGCAGGGTCAGGCTCATCGTCATCAAAACCTGCGAACCCTGCGAATCCCGACTCTCCAGAAACGGGCTCGGCCACAGCGGGTGCAGATTCCGCATCGGCGACCCGTTTGGCACGTAGCTCGCGTGGAGCTCGCGGTTCACGCGGCGCGCGTGGCTCACGCGGCTCGCGTACCGCTCGCCCTTCACGTGGCGGCGCGCGTGGCTCACGCGGCTCACGGGCAGCTCGTCTTGGAGGTGGGTTGTCCTCACTCGCAGGCGTTGCCTGAAGCTGAGCCGCAGTAGATGGTGCTGCTGGCTCCGGCTCAGCGGCAGCCGGGGTCGTTAAACTGGCATCTGGGGAACGGTCTTCCTTCTTCGCCACCCGTACAGGCTTGGCCCGCGCCGGGGGGGCAGCCCCGGAGAGTGCTGGCTCGGGTACCTCCGCAGGAGATGCTGCAGCAGCCTCGATGGCGGTCGGGGTGGAGGGCTCGCTGACGGGCTGCGCGGCCTTGCTGACGGGCAGCTCAGGCTCTGGAGCTGCCGCCGCCGGCTTGGGCGCCAGCTTGGTAACTGATGTCGATTCTGCCCTCGACGCTGCCTTGGATGCTGCCTTGGAAACCGGTTGCGCCGCTTTGCCATTAGCCTGGGTGGGTTCCGTGACATCTGCGCGTGCCTCCTTGGGGGCTGGCCGCTTGGTTTCCGTCGGGCTGGCAGCTTTCACGGCTGGTGTCTTGGTGGCAGCGGCGGGGGATTCGCCAGCAGTAACATTGCGCTTACTGGCGGGGGCATCCGCGGGATCGGAGGTGGAAGTCGTTGGCTGCTTTTTGGTGTGGGCCGTGGCCGCCTTTACTTCAGGTGCCTTTGCTGCCGGTGGCTCTGCACGGACATCAACATGCATGAGGGGCTCAGCTGCAGCACTTTGTCAGATCAGGAACACGGCAGAACGGGTCACAATCTCACAAAAACCGGTCACCACAGTGCTCCCCCCATATGGAGGCGGACGAAGGCCGGAAACACCCCCAATCCGCTGCCTCTCGCGACACAAAGCACTTCGTGGCGATGGTAGGTGATATCTCTAGATATGCCTCATTGATTGTAGCAATCCTCTTTATCAACTTCTATAGACTGAACTGCCTTAAAAAGTGAGGCTTCCCCAGCAAGATTCGCAGTTTCCGAGCTTCACTTTTTACGACAGCTGTGATCACAGTTCTCCTGCGCCTCCCTTCAAACCCACAGCGCACTGATTAGGCCCAGGGCCAAGGCAGCCACCGCTCTGCTGGGATGCAAACTACTGCCACACCGGTGTGGGACTCCGCGCCGTGCGCCCTGTGGCTGCGCCGCGTGACATACGATATACGACATCGCTGCAGCGTTTGCGGTTCAAATGGGAGCAGCACGGTGCCGGGCTTCGCAGTGCGCAAATCTGGCGAATGGGTGCGGCCCCCGTGCCGAGGTGAAGGTCCCATGCCATGGCGCGGCGACCGCACAGCTCGGTGTGCTGCACTCACCAGACTTCGGCATGAGCTCCGGGGGAAGCTTGGTGGCGGGCGCAGCCGGCGCATGCTCCTTCAGCATTTGCCTGAGCGCCCCCTCCCCGCAGCGGGAGGAGTCATTCAGGGAGCCGCCCGCCTCTAACATAGCCTCCGCCTTGTGGCAGCACATGGCAACAACAAAAGTACATCAACAACAAGATCAATAAAACGCGCAGCAACACAGGAGCATCACAATTTCGGCCTTCGCTTGAGGTTAGCCATGATGGGGGATTGGGAAGGTCAAGGCTGCAGCACGCGCTTGCTGCCAGCTATCGCAGATCACACCCGAAGCTCGTGTGGGTGCCTCCCACACCACGTGGGCTCCCGTGCAGTCCCTCGCGCTGACATCACACCCGAAGCTCTTGTGGGTGCCTCCCACCACGCAGGCCCCCGTGCAGTCCTCGCGCTGACATCACCCGAAGCTTGTGTAGGTGCCTCCCACCACGTGAACCCCCGTGCGGTCCTCGCGCTGACATCACACCCGAAGCTTGTGTGTGCCCTCCCACACCACGTGGGCGCCCGTGCAGTCCCTCGCGCTGACATCACACCCGAAGCTCGTGTGGGTGCCTCCCAAACCACGTGGGCCCCCGTGCAGTCCCTCGCGCTGACATCAGAGATGTTTGGCGGCTTGGATTCACGTACTCTGCGCCATTTCCGCGTCTCCTTCTTTCTCCTACAGAGCCTGCATCGGCAGAGGTCGGCAAGGAGATGCCGGGCGCGCACCGCAGGGGATAGACTGCTGTGAACACGTCCACCAGACCGGAGTCCCCGGTGTACAGACGGCCGAAGCAAGCAGCGAGGTACGGCGCCGCCACCTCAGCATATCCCCTGGCAAGTCCATAGAACAAGGGCGCCTCCTTCTCCAGCAGCCTGCGCACACAAAGCGCCCTCCACGGACGCCGGCGTGACTGTCCACGCCGCCCTCCTTGCCCGGGTCTGTCCGGTAGAGCCGAAGGGGCATGGAACAACTGGCAAAGGGTTGCGAGAAGGGATGCGATCGCGCCAGGAAGATGTGAAGCAGATGGAACACAGTTGCTGGCGGAACGCTTGCTTCTAACCCCCCTCCCTACGACCAGCATTTCGCATGCAAGCCAGAGCTTTGCCCAGCCACGGAGGGACACCAGGCAGAGATAACTTACGTGTGGGTTGCATGATACCGCAGAATCGATGCCGCTGCCTGCTCCAACACATCTGCAGCAGGCACCTCCTTGCACTGTGAGTGATACCCAGCCGCGCGTGCTGGAAACCGTCCAAATGTTGCAACACACAAGTGCCCGAGCTCGAACCTCGAGTTCTTAAGAGCTGGCCAGTTGTGCTAACAGCAACCTCGCAGCAGGCGTGATCCAAACCGCTCCTTCCCAGGACCCGGCGCCCCGCTGTGCGCCACGTGTGCTCTGCTGCGCCTTCCCAGGACCCGGCGCCCCGCTGTGCGCCACGTGTGCTCTGCTGCGCCTTAACAGGACCCGGCGCCCCGCTGTGCGCCACGTGTGCTCTGCTGCGCCTTCCCAGGACCCGGCGCCCCGCTGTGCGCCACGTGTGCTCTGCTGCGCCTTCCCAGGACCCGGCGCCCCGCTGTGCGCCACGTGTGCTCTGCTGCGCCGGGGACGCTGCAAAGCTATGCATATCACACGATGCGTCGAGACGCACCCTCCGCCAAAACAGGGACTCCCCGAAAAGCACCCCGTGCGCTGCAGTTGTCTTTATGCACGAGAGCCCCGAGAGCGAGAGAGAGATGGCACCATGTAGCAGAGACGCAAGCTGCAGGCGGAGGCCGGTGGGAGCGCAGTGCCGGAGCTCATTGAAGGCCGCAAGCACGCCTGTCAGTTGTATTCGCACCCCCGCCCCTAACCTCCACAGCCAGCACCGGAGTGCAACAAGAGCCACACACAATATCATGACACAATGTCAGGCTTGCAGTGAAGTAAGCCAGAGAGGTCTGCCAGGAGGGGGGTCCTGAGGGTGCAGGTTTGACATAAGGGGGGGCACAGTGAGGGCTCCGTGACTTTCCGCACCGTTAGTGAAGGCTGCCACAGGGGGATGGTCCATCAGAGAGTAGGGGGGCGCATGGCTGTCTTCGCCTGCCAGCATGCGGCGCTCCCTCGTGAACCTCAGTATCGCAGGGCTTCTGCTGACCAGGAGATGCACCTCATAGGCTGAGTCGCACTCCACAGACCGGGGAACATGTCACCGACTCAGCAGGACCTGTGACCAAGCGCCCGGGTTGGCGCTTCTGTTGGGACGCTCCCTAGATCCTGACCGAAATAGAAGAGCTGCCCGTGAATGCGCCAATCGCCAGACGGCGCAAGGAGCGGCGCGCCACGCGGCGTGCTGGGCGGCGCGCCACGCGGCGCTCTGGGCGGCGCATCGAGCGGCGCGTGACACGCCAGCCAAAATTAGCCCGAACATCATCCCGAAGGAGGAATCAGTATGCAGACAGAGGGCGGGGGGAGTGATGTGACACTGCGCTCACCTTCCATGCAGCACACAAGAACTATTTTGCCCCTTGCACGCGCAACGGTGAAACCCCCTATTGCGTTGTCTTTTGAGGAAGGCTGCCGCACAGATCCGAGGCAGAAGTGTGCTAAGACCTGGATGTGAGGAGGAAGCACCCTGTGGTGGCCAGCGCCCTGGTGGCTAGATGAGTATGACGCAGCAATGGCCGGAATGCATGGAAGCAAATGATGGAAGGCGTTGACTTGACTCCCGGCCTCCCTGCGCAGCACCTGCCTTGCTGCACGCAGATGCCCCCTCCGCCGCCGCACCCCGCTGGGGCTGTCACGGGCGTCGCAATGCGGATGGGACCACCTGTTGCCGCGAAGGTGGCGGAGTCCGTGGAGGAGGACATGGAGGGGGTCGCCACCCATCGGTGTACTGCCAGGGTGTGCTCCAAGGATTCAGCCGCGCTCGCCAGCTGCTCCCGCACATCGAGCCCCATCAGAAGGCAGCCAGCGCCTCGCTTCAGGTTGTGCGGGAGCATGCTCCCATCAGGACAGACACAGTGCAGAGGCTGTAAAAAGGGGGAAGGAGAGACACGGTGCAGAGGCTTTTAAGGGTGAGTGATGGGTGAACGGACACAGTGCAGAGGCTGTAAAAGGGAAGGAGAGACACGGTGCAGAGGCTGGGGGTGGTGGGTGAGGACGGACACAGTGCAGAGGCTGTAGTAAAAGGGGAGGAGAGACACGGTGCAGAGGCTGGGGGTGGTGGGTGAGGACGGACACAGTGCAGAGGCTCAAGGGGAGGAGAGACACGGTGCAGAGGCTGGGGTGGTGGGGGAGGACGGACACACAGTGCAGGAGCTGTAAAGGGAGGAGAGACAGGTGCAGAGGCTGGGGGTGGTGGGGAGGACGGACACAGTGCAGAGGCTGTAAGGGGGAAAAAGGAGAACACCGTGCAGAGGCTGAGGTGGTGGGGGAGGACAGACACAGTGCAGAGAGCTGTAAAAGGGAAGGAGAACACGGCGCAGAGGCTAAGGGTGGAGGGAGGAGAGCCGGTGCAGAGAGCTGTAAAGGGGAGGAAGAAGAACCTGCAGTGCAGGCTGTGAGTGACGATGGGGGGAGGGACGGAGGACACAGTGCAGAGGCTGAGGGTGGGCGGGAGGGAGAGCGGTGCAGGGAGGCTGTAAAGGGGGAGGAGAGACACGGTGCAGAGGTTGAGGTGGAGGGAGGAGAGCCGGTTCAAGAGGCTACATGTGGTTGGGGAGAGCCAGTGCAGAGGCTGAGGGTGGGAGGGAAAGGAGACACAGTGCAGAGCTGTGGGTGGGGGAAGGAGACACGGTGCAGAGCAGACACAGAGGCAGGGGGAAGAGCAGGGTTGGGGGGCTGGAGGGCATGAGGGGGGAGGGGAGACTCACAGAGGAGGTGACGAGGTTGCGGATGCAACGCTCGAAGATATCCGGCAGCAGGCTGCGGAAGTCAAGGCCTACACGGCCAAGGGACATGCCACAGTACATGCAGTGATCGAGCACGGACGCGAGAGCACTGCCCTCGTTCAGTTTTGGGAGGCAAATCTCCAGCTGGTAGATGAACGCCGAGATGCGGTGCATCGCCCTGGGCCGCCCGGGGCAGCTCGCACACACACCGTCAGGCAAGCACCGGCATCTTAGGCCTTGGAGGTCTCTCCGCTCTTTATGCACCTCAGGCGACCGAGAATAGGGGAAATGCAACCAGAATTCCGTCTTGCACAAGAGGTGCGAATTCTGAGAACTTTGCTGAGCCGCAGAAAGCTCAACGAATGGCAAAACTATGTGCTCGTTACACAGCAGTCGTACTTTGTTTAGAGGAGACCCTGACGCTCTGCAAGGGGTCTGAGAACGCACCAGCTGTACAGAAGGCCCCCGTCAGAGGAGGCCTCCTCCACTGTGGAGGTGTCGTCCGCAAAAATGGCTCGGTACTGTGCCCAAGGGTTCACCCGGCGCGGCCGTCGGAGAAATCAGGACAGAGCACCCGTGGGCAAAGCATAGAGTATCGATCCGCGCCTTTAGTTGCGAGGTTGCAACAGGTGGGAACACCACGAAAGCTCAGCCTGTGGCTGCGCGCTGTAGGCGACATCAGATCTACGGCGAAGTGGAATACTGCTCCCGCCACTTTCGGCAATCCTTACTTGAGTTTTTGCTGGAGAAGGAAGAGGGAGGCAAGAGAAGGAGAGGCTGTATGAACATTAATAGGGTTAAAGAAACAGGAGAGTGAGAGAGCTGTGTTGTTGCTTGATACCTGCATAACTACATCAAACAGATGTACGCGATGACAGTCTGTTAGACGCTTTAGGTAGTCGTACGGATTGCTTCGATCAAACTCATCGATGACGCACGAGAGCCAGGTCTCTCGGCACCGCAGAAAGTTCAGGCGCATCTCCCTCTCCGTGAATACCTGCATGCGGCGCCGTGCACACAGGGACACTTTATCCACTGGACCCGCCAACTAAAAGCAAATAATAGTCAGCCCTCTGCTTTTAACTTCAGCTAAGTCAACGGAGAAAGCTTTCAGAGAAACCTCCTGTGGCACGGAGGAAAAGCAAGCGGTTTTCGCGCACATACCGCCATTCGCCTTAAATATCCGATCACTCGAAGACACTCTGGGAGTTGAATATTGGACTCGAGCCTTTGCAGCAGCTGATTGTGCATGGACTGCGAAGTCGCGCGAACCTGCATTTACACCGAGGGATCTCAGCTACAAGTCGGGTGGGAGGGGAGTAGATCGAAGATATCACCCCACGGTTTCCTCAGTGTTACCTTTCGTGCGTGAGGGCTCCTACAGCGAGGCGCTCGTACCTCTTCCTGAAGGCTTTTGACCACCGGAACGCCGGCGTGCAGCACAACAAGCTTCCCCACGAAGGCTTCAAGGTCGAGGGCCTCGTCGTAGTTACCATTGCGCACGCAGGTGTCCATCAGCTGCGGCAGCTCGAGGAGGTCCAGAAGCGTGGAGTGCACCTCCAGCATTTGCCGATTCAGGCTTCGCTTGGTTGTGATTTCTTGTGCAATTAGAGCAAATTCCTGGCACTCGGGAGGGCGACGAAAGTCTCAGGGCTTGTCTAGGCAAGCAGCGGATTGCGTAGCCTGCGAGCTCGAAGTCTGTGAAACCGGAGGGAAGGTTGTGCATGCAAGGGCGATTGTGGGGCCGCTGGTATAAGGTTTGAGCAGCATATGCCGTCACCTCACATCCGGCCTCAAGCGCGGGCAGGCCGTCCAAAAGGCCCTCGAGGTGCCCGTTGATCTGCTCCATCTCACCATGTACACTCTGCACAAGAAAATACAACGGTTTAGGAAAGCGAAAGCTAACGGCTGAGTCAGAACATATCGTATGGAATTTAATTCCATAAGTGGAAAGGAACGCAGCGACACTTACCTTGACGCACTCTGCCGCTGTAACAAAGGCCCGATATTGCCCAACGGCAACTTCCTGCAGAGAGATACACCTTTCATTTAGTTTGAATTGCCTCAGCTTAAGGGTTTGTGCCCTACGCACTACAGAGGAGAGAAAGTGCAAGGGAAGACACCTGTAGCTGTCTCTGGATTCGTTCGCCATCGTTTTGTAGAAGCTCAGGTTCCTGCAAAGAATAGCGACCTTAAAAAGATGGGAGGGTGAATGTAGTTGGCAAGATCCGTGTTTTCAGTCTACGCGATCACTAAGAAGCCACAGCGAAAGTTGCACGCATTGTGAAGCAGAAAGACGAAAATAAGTGTTTAGTAGGTAAAGTATTCATAGCTGAAGGTTCGCAGGTCTTATGTGGTGTTCAAACTGTTGAAGTTGCATCGAGCAACAATGAAAACGAGGGAGAAAAAGCTCGAAACTCCGTTCGAGCCATATCAAGACTCTGAACAAAGCCATCAGGGCACTGCCGGGTCACCTTATTTAATCGATCCAAACTGTAGGATAACAGTTCGCTGACATATCCATCTTCCTGAGCTAATAGACCGTCGGGTCCTGGGGCGAGCACAAAACTTTCTGAATACTGTGCCTTGAGATGGACGTTCCACGTGTCCAGGAAATGATTGTCTCAGACTAAGTGCAAAAAACAACCGGCCTTTAAAGCTTGCACAAGTGAATGGAATTCCAACAAGTCAGAACGGTCCAAACGAAAGAATGGAGATCGGAGGCGTTCAAATTAGGATTTGCTCGAATATACTACCTTCTAACGCTGCTGCAGTCATGGGCCTTGAGTCGACGTATCCCAAGAACTTATAGTGGTGTTTTCACGCACAATAATCCCGGCTTGGCATGCAGGAATCTGAGTTGGCCTTCTCGATGTTATCGCATTTTAAACGGAAATTTCTTGGAACATGTCCCAAGAAGAAGCATCAACAAGTCAAAAAGTTCGCAAAACGAAAACGTTCGCGGATCTTGTGAAAGACGCTGAGCGCAGACGGTCTCGCGTCGCGTCGGGGGGGGGACGCCGGGGGGGACACGACCGGCCGGGCGAGACCAGCGCGAGACGGACGTCGTCGCGTCATTCTCATAGAAAAGACGTCGCGTCTGGTCGGACGGAAGGCGAGATGCCCATGCCCCAACGCGAGATCTCTTGATCTGACCGTCGCGGTCGCGTCGAATGACATGACATGACATGACATCACATGACATCACATGCGAGAACAGGTGTTCCGCTCGGTGAAGACAAACTGGCTAAGCTCCCATAATCAGTCCGGCCGAGTGCTTTTATCATGCAACTCGGAAACCCGGATAATACGAAGTAATGATTGACAGTACAGTACTACTGTACTGTCATCCTAGCTACTAGCGGAGTCACGGTTCCGATCAGAGACGGGTCAGGCTAGGGGCTATCAGAGCCCATAATAATAACCCCGAACCTAAAGTCCAGCACACCACCCGGAGCTGTGACTGTAGCCAATAGGGCTAGGCAAGCGGAGCTAACTAAACAGACAACAAACAGCACTTGACTGGAAACAGATATACTTCTAGCTGGGTGCCCGGGGACTTGTCCCGGCACAACCCACCACTGCGGCTAAGGCTAATCATACCTCCAGGATCTGAATCAAGCAGACTCTAGCCACTGTAAAGCTGGTCGGCAGAGCCGAGTTCAGCAGACGGATTCCAATCAAGAAAAGCATCCGAAGTCAATTGAGAAGAGAAGCTGTAAGCACTGACACCACCAGACCCAAGCGGGTCAGGCGGATCCCAAAGCGGAGTGGCAAAATCATCAGAATGCAAAGCCGCTGAGGTCGATTGAGAAAAGAATTGTGCCACATCCCGCGGCGGCAAAGACGAACCAGCGGTAACCACAGGCGGGCAAGGAGAATCCAGTAGTGCTTCATGAGACCGTAGTGAATCGTAGCCGTAAGTGGCTCCGGGCTCAACCAGGCCCCTGACACCACCGCCGACCACGAGGGTCGGCATCGCCGTAGCACTGAAGAGAAATGTAGCCACCATGAAAAGAGTGAGTGCAAATTCTCCGATGCCAAATGGCCTGGAGCCCCTGGGGACTCCGAACCGCCGAAATGCCGCAGCCGCCGGCGGTGCACCCCCCTCAATTTCAGTCAGGCAGACACCAGGAGGGCAGTCGGAGCCCTCTCCATCATCATCGGAATCACACACCTCAACAGGCTCAGGGTCAATGTCAAACCAGTCAGGGTGGACAGTGTTGAATGTTTTGAAAGAGTTGTCAGCAGGAGCCATCGGGCCGAGAGCCAGAGAGGCAGACGGCGGCACAAAGGCGGCACGCTGACCTCATGCAAGTCAATCGGCTTACCATGCACGGGTGCAGAGGCCTTCGGCAGCAGCTGCTTGCTGGCGGTCGGCTCAGCGACACCACCAGCAAGCGGACCGCTGACCTCAGCAAATGCAACACGGCCAATGGAAAGATGCTCAGCAGGTGCAGACTCAGCAGAGGCAGCAGCATCCTTGAACTGCTGCAGAGCCGTAGGCTCTGGAGCAAAGGAATGCGCAGACAGTTCACAGATTTCAGGTTGCCCCACGAGAGCACACAAGTGCTCCATGGACCCCTCATCCCCAGCGTCATAGTACCGCTGAAAACGAAGGGCAAGCACGTCGGAGTCATAAGACTCGACGGCTTGGCAGTAGGATGCCGAGATGGACAGTGGGTGAGTGTCCTTGTGAGGACACTCACTCAGCCAATGCTTTGACCCAACGGCGCGGCACTTCTCGTGCCTGCACGTGGGACAAAGGTGCCAGACCGCTTGTCAAAAGCCACCTCCGGAGAGGCGGAGTGAGCAAGCGGTTGCACTCCAGGTCGGTGGAAGTTGCGCGGAGTGTGTTTCCCAGGGGGCTTGGAGCCACCCTTCTTAAGGGAATCCACATCCCGCTGCAACTTGACCAACTGAGCACTGAG
Source organism: Cymbomonas tetramitiformis (assembly GCA_001247695.2). Taxonomy (NCBI): domain Eukaryota; kingdom Viridiplantae; phylum Chlorophyta; class Pyramimonadophyceae; order Pyramimonadales; family Pyramimonadaceae; genus Cymbomonas; species Cymbomonas tetramitiformis. Next base: position 35,990 of record LGRX02003314.1, read on the forward strand.
CCGATCAATGGCCGAAGCCAGGCCAGTGTCAGTGGTGCAAGATGCAACAGACATGGGCCGCCCCGCAGTGCGCTTGCCCGAGAGCCGCCCACAGCGGTACTGCTCACGGACTCGTGCCTGCAAGGTGAGCAGACTCACAGCCGCACGCTGGTCAGCTCGAGCAAACGAGTCAACCAGCGCGGCGTAAGCCGGCCCAGACAGCGCAGAGATGAATTGCCGTTTAACAACGTCCTCGGGCAGCGCCTGTAGACGCTGTGCATCCCGAAGGCAGCTGTTAAACAGCCGAATGTCAGAGTCAGGGTCTCGCTCATCAGAGATCCTAACCTCAAGCAGCTCTGCAAATGCATCGAACGGGGTCGATACATCCGCAAGCATACGCACCACCTCGAGGGTGGCACGTTTGCCATCGGCAGGAACATCTGAACCAGAAGCCTCTACCCAATTACGGGCAGGAGACCCTGGCGCAGTCAGCAGCAGCAGCACAGAGTATAACAGCTCATTTGCAGCAGACAGAACAGGGGCGTCAGCAGCTGTCAGTTCAAACAGGGGTGCAAACGCAGGCGACTGCAGCGTGAACAGCTGCTGCAGCTCGGATACCAATTGCGAAAAAATGTCCGAAGCTGAATTCTCGTTGCCTTTAAATTTTGCAGTTTTGTCACCCAGAACTTTCGTTGCTGCTGTCTTGGCACACTGAACATCGAAAGAATCCCTGCGCAACCTCTGCAAAAGTACGGCTGCCGCAGTGGACGCCTCAGACTCTCCCGAAGCCAAATGCGGAGTCGTTGGCGTAGCCGCATTCAGCGCCCCAACATCATCAAAAATGGTTGCTAGTTTCCGCGCTCTAGCGCGTGTGCGTGGTCCAATCGGAGTCTCCATAGTAAAAATGACGGCAAGATGGGGTCGCGGGCTAACGGAGCGACAGTAGTAAGCATTATGCAGCGGCCAATCCTGCAGAAGTCTCAGCGGTAAAAACAACATCAAACAGGTCATGAGCCGATTGGCTAAAAGTGGTTGCGACCCACAATACGCGGAATGCCCTCTCCACCGGCCAGGTGAAACGTAAGAAGAAGCCATAGCGAGCGACGATACTGCTGCCGAAAAAATGTTCCAAAAACTGATCTCCACTTCAAAAAGAGGCCATACTGCGGAAAGACGAACTACTGCCTAAGGGGGCGCCCACCCCATCTCTGTGTCAAAACTTAGCCAAACATGGCAACAGCTAGGCGCTGTGCCATCAGAATTACTAGGGAAGTGGTGACGCGCATAACCTGCGAGAACAGGTGTTCCGCTCGGTAAAACAAACTGGCTAAGCTCCCATAATCAGTCCGGCCGAGTGCTTTTATCATGCATCTCGGAAACCCGGATAATACGAAGTAATGACTGACAGTACAGTACTACTGTACTGTCATCCTAGCTACTAGCGGAGTCACGGTTCCGATCAGAGACGGGTCAGGCTAGGGGCTACCAGAGCCCATAATAATAACCCTGAACCTAAAGTCCAGCAATCGATCCGGCACCGCAGTGGATATGGTTGAATCACCTTGCGCATTTTGTACTACACGCTGTGACGCATTTGTGAGATTGTGACACGCTTGCCACACGAAACCATCTTGACGACGAGTCACGACGTAAACGACAAAAAGCGGCTTTAGGCGGCGAAATGTTTGGCTTCATCACAAGTTTCATAGTTTGAATACATATTGATGTCACAAGGACGAATCACAATTGGGTTCACACGTAGGACGGTCCGTTTCGATACGCGCAGTGGAAGCGTGGTGGGCCCATCATAACCTACCGGAATATCCTAGTTCACTAGATATAAGAGGTCCCGAACTGTGTGTGGATAAACTGAGCTCAAGATAAATAAACCCTAAGCTAGATATACCCGGAACGGTCTCGGACGGTCTCGGAGTCTAGCCTACCTGTGACACAGCGTGTGTCACCGAGCACGAACCTATAGATCAGTCAGCAATCCAGTGTTGGCCTAGGAGTCTGTCGTAGGGGCCTGCACCGGGACTCCCGGTCAGGGCTGCCTATACAGATTTCAACACGAAGTCCAAACGAAGCCCACTGTGGAAACCTAATAGCGAAACCGCTAAAGGGAGAAACGCAAAAACTGCGAAAATTCTAAGTAACGACACTCAACGTTTCCCGTGCGAATCATAGGTATCGACACAGTCGTATGCAACACAGGGTTTGCAATGTGAATTACCATAGGTTTCACGACAGTGTGAATCGTCGCAAGTTTCAAAGGCCGAGTTGTGAACGACTTGCGCATACTTCCAGAAAATACGCCCACTTATAAATGTAATACCACGACATGCTCAATTCGATATGTCGGCAACCGGCATATCTTCATGTTCTAATGTCTATTCTGCGAAAGGCGGGTTAACCCGCCGTGACAAACACGTTGTTACGGCGGGTTACCAATACCCAGGCATTTCTACGATATCGCGCGCGTAATTGACTCCGGGCAAAAAGTAGGAACAACAGGCGTTTATCAACCCTCAAAATTACCCAAAAAAAGTTGGCAGAACTCCGGACACTTTGGTCTGAGGATTAGTAATCGACCGGGCAAAAAGTAGGAACAACGAGGCGTTTATTAACCTTCAAAAATTACCCCCAAAAAGTTGGCGGGAACGCGCCACACATTTTGGGGCTGAGGATACGATCTATACCGATGAGGAAGTGCTCTAGATCGAAACTTAAGGTCACAACCCATAAAACTTCCTTCAAATATTGTCACTTAGTGCCTTGGGACCACCACGTAGCCTACGCGGAGCAACAATAAACGAAGTTAGGGATTAACCCGCCGTAATTTTCGGGCCAACCCGCCTAACTTTTTGAACGCAATTTCAGCCCGGTATACCCATCCAAGTAGCAGAAATTAAAAGTTTCCACACACAAAACTAACTACAATCAACGGATATCCGACGGCGGTGGCCAGAACCGCGCTTAGTGGTGCCTTGTCACCCATGCTTCCATGCTCTGTGGAATGCTTCCTGCCTTGCAGACTGTCATGTATGAGGGGAACAGACTCGAGTAGATCGTTCCGAAGGCATTGCCTTACTCATCGACGTAAATGTTTTATTATTATTATTACAATCAACATTGCCAAGCATGGGTTTTATGCGACATCTCGAATTATTGTGGATATTAGAGTGCTCGAATATCGCTCTTAGGTATTGTTAACCCGCCCAAAAATCAGTAGAATAGACATTAACCCCTTAGCTGCCAGCTGATGGACATGTCCATCAAACACTCAAAACTGATTTTCTCGGCGACAAATAACTCAAATTCACTTTTGAAGACAGTTTTGAAAAGCCCCTATCGAGCCGCGTGCAGCCATGCACTTGGGAGCAACCATGTTGCGACAATGCTCTAAATATTTCCCCAGACGCACTCTATTTTAGCTTGACCATAATGAGTCACATTTAGGGCACATGTATCATAGTGTTACAAACCCCTAATAATATAAGTAGCCCTAACCGCATGTTGAGCACTTGGTAAGATTATACCTGGAGGTATAGGGTCAATATTAGGGCTTACATTGTTAACGATGTGCACATCCATCAACATTTTTCAGTTGACAATCACGTCATCGGTATCAAGTGTCATGTATTTCTAACGTTTGCATGTGATTCGCCTTGAGAAGACTTTTCCGACACAATTTTCAAAAGTTGAGGCAGGACCCTTATGCCAAAGTTATTGCAAATAAACCAAAATTTTCAAAACCCCGAAATTCCTCCGGCAACTAAGGGGTTAAAGCGGAGAATTTTATCACATCACTATTTCCCGAACAGGAACACTCCTAAACAAGCATCCCTTCGTGCAATCTCACGGGGAAGCCGATTTCCCCCCCACTTGTCACGCGTGACCGTCCTCGTACCGTTAGCCTTCCTAGTTAGACAGTCCGTGTTTATGTCTAACCTGTAACTAGTTTTATGCTACGATTCCGTTCCGAGCACCCGGCACTGTGTTTTCTGTGATTGAACTGTATATATATATATATATAACTTATATATATATCCCGATATCACTCTTTGTCACAATTCCTGAGAAGGCTGCCCACTTCCCCCAGAAAGCGGTACATCGCAGTGTGCGGGGTCATTGCCCCAGTGCTCGAAAACGGGTACGTGAAGGTCGTACCCCCGAGTGCTCGAAAACAGTGCGGGGCGGGGGGTCGTACCCCCAGTGCTCGAAAACGGAGTCTGGGGGGGAGGGGGTGAAAGAACGAATATGGTGCATTTCATACGAATCAGCAATGTCGCTATTTGAAAATTTTCGCCTGCGGCGCATGTCGGATCACTCGTAATACTACGAAAGACCCCACGGTACGCTGCGCGTGTCGTGGGACCCGCCGCCGCCGCGCGTGTTGGGACCCACCGCGCGTGTTGGCCCCCGCCGCGCGTGTCGGGACCCGCTGCGCATGTTGGCCCCCGCCGCGCGTGTTGGGACCCGCCGCGCGTGTTGGCCCCCGCCGCGCGTGTTGGGGCCCGCCGCGCGTGTTGGGACCCGCCGCGCGTGTTGGCCCCCGCCGCGCGTTTTGGGACCCGCCGCGCGTGTTGGCCCTCGCCGCGCGTGTTGGCTCTGCCGGGGGGGGGATAGGATCCGACCCCCCAAGGCAAAATATCGAGGTCTAGGGGGGGGGTCCAACCCCCCCAAGGCAAAATATCGAGGTCTGGGGGGGGGTCTAACCCCCCCATGGCAAAATATCGAAATCTAGGGGGGGGTCCAGCCCCAGGACCTGAGAAAACAGAGTCCGGGGGGGGGGGGGTATTTCAATATGATGTGCCCAGGTCAAAGCGTGGGCAGCCTGTGTGTCTGTCTGTGTCTGTCTGTGTATGTGTGTGTGTGTGTGTGTGTGCGTGTGTGCCTGTGTGTCTGTCTGTCTGTCTATTCTGTCTGTGTGTGTGTGTGTGTGTGTGTCTGTGTGTCTGTGTGTCTGTGTGTCTGTGTGTGTGTCTGTGTCTGTGTTTGTGTCTGTGTCTGTGTCTGTGTCGGTGTCCACGTTGTCGGTGTCTGTGTCTGTGTCTGTGTCTGTGTCTGTGTCTGTGTGTGTGTGTGTGTGTCTGTGTACGTGCCTGTGCCTGTGCCTGTAACTCTGTAACTCTGTAACTCTGTATGTTATGCCCCCCTGTAGATTGTAGACTTTGTAGATTTGCCAAGGTACTAAATTTGTAAATTCAAGCTCCAAAAAATCTTTCTCATCGCAGGATATGTTTGCTTAGAAATCAAAATCGAGAATCCTTGTTCATATCTTTAAGGCGAGCCAAAATTAATGCAGGTGATGTGGCGGTTCGGGAAAATTCAAAATTTTCACGGATTATTTGGCCCCGCGTCAATTCGTGATTTCTACGATTATTAGTATTCGTCAGCTGTCGATTCGACCATTTGACAATGGACAAATGTGCACGTGTACTGGGGTGGGCTTCCTCCATAAGCACTCTCTTCGTTTCTTGGAAATGTGTCTCTACGGGTGCTTGTTTCAATTGTGTCTCCGAAAAATAAATAGGCTCGATCGATTTTTATCATTAGCGGTTTTCAAGCACATCACACGGCGCAACTATACGGTACCAAGTGGCACACAAATGATTTGAACACATATACACATGCATCCGCATGTCACTTATTGCTATACTTTCGAATAGAAGGCTCGTTCTAAATAATCGGGAAGCATCATGAATGTGCTTTGAGTATCCTGCCATACGGACCTTGGATATACTTTAGTGATGCTAGACTGCCTTCCCATCTCTTGATAGTTGATACCTTCAGTCAGCAGTCAAGTAACGCGGCGGCTGTTGTGTTGCAACCGTGGCAATCAATTTTCGTTATTCCGAACACTATAATTTTCAGCATGTTTCAGCATGATACATTGTTGATATTACAGTGTGATTGCGTCTGAAACGCAATACTTCTGAATCCGTAAGGTGGTCATACAATCAAAATCGGAAGAGGATTTCTCTTCAAAAGTCTACAAGGCAAACCAAAAAAATTATGTATTTGTCATTTCGATCGGCGTGCATCTGTAACATTGCAAACTTGACTGGTCACTTAAGTCTAGCATGGATAGAAACGCTACAGTGTATTTCATGCAGGAAGACCGGAAGTGTTTGTGGCGGCATCGCCGTCACGGTCGAGAGCCGCCAAGTCCAGCCCGCTCCAGTGCAGGCTCCGGTCCATCTCCATCGACTTGCGCACATATGACGGCACAAACATGTCGCCGCAAGAGCTCAGCGAACTGCCGGGCTGCGGCATATGCCGAGATGCCGGATGGGCAGTGCTTGCGGCGGCATCGCCGTCACGGTCGAGAGCCGCCAAGTCCAGCCCGCTCCAGTGCAGGCTCCGGTCCATCTCCATCGACTTGCGCACGTATGATGGCACAAACATGTCGCCGCAAGAGCTCAGCGGACTGCCGGGCTGCGGCATATGCCGAGATGCCGGATGGGCAGTGCTTGCGGCGGCATCGCCGTCACGGTCGAGAGCCGCCAAGTCCAGCCCGCTCCAGTGCAGGCTCCGGTCCATCTCCATCG
>LGRX02003316.1:0-32315 GCA_001247695.2 Cymbomonas tetramitiformis
TGTTATATAAGGTTGTCGAAAGTGGCCCCGTAGGGGAGCGCTGGGGCTGATTGGTTGAGGTGACTAATCTGGCCGCATAGGCCGAATCACTTCGATTCAAGCGGCGTGTAAAGCATCCCAAGATGCTAGAGGGTTGCCGAAATAAAGTATTTGGGGTGGTTGTTGGGGGGGGTGGGGGCAAGGTGAGAGCTTAAATTCGAGGGCACATCTGAGGGCCTCGGTGTCACGCGTGAATGGTACCAAGGCTGCCAAAAACCCGAACGTCATAGAGATAGTACATAAGTCTAAGTACAACAGTAACGAGTTACTCTTCATTGTAGTTCTTAACAAACCTTGAAATGTGAAGCCGTCTCGTGACGCTCTCGTCTGTAGCCGTGCGAAAAAGCATTACGAACAATATCAAATCATGCAATAGAACAAGGAATAACCTGATAAAACTTTGTGATTAAATGTGTACTCAGAAGTCGAAAACCCCACTTTTGGAGGGAGAAACGATGCAAAGACAGACATGAGCATCTTGCAGGGAAGTAACCTACGATGCGCTCCCGAGAAAAATTCATAGCCAATGGCCACCACTATCTGACTAACAAACGGAATCGGATATCAAAACTAACGTTCAGATATGTCGTTGCCTAGGATGCGACTGGAGCACGCGGCAGGGAGAGCAGGGAATACTATTCCGCTTGTATCAGTCCGCTTGGGTCTTGCCCGTCTTGAGCTGGGTGTGTACATCTGTGGCAAAAACTCGTAAATGGAAACTGGGCAGCTGAGTTCCACAGGCGAACCCTCGGGCACCGCTGATGTCCGCACTTCGCCCCCTTTCAAGCAAGTTCCGCTGAAGGCCGCTCTTGCACCAGTTGACTCGAACGTTACGCGTGCCGAACAGGCATCAGCAGTTTTAGAAGAAGGGAGCAAGGAGCTGGAGTTAACCTCTCCTAGCGACGTCTTAGCGACCAGGGACATCGACCTGGTGGCACCCGAAACTTCCAGGAAATCAGAGAAAAGAAGCAGTCGGAATCGGGCTTTTGGTCTCTCTTCTCCTAATAAAGGCACAAATCTCATGAAAATATACTTTCTCATGAATCGAACATTTTGGCCACGCGTAGAGTCGGAATGCTGGAACCACACGTTGGTGCGGCGAGGCTGGACGCCTTTAGGTGAGAGGCCTCCCGAGACCCGACGAGGAGAGGTGTGTGCTGCCCTCTCAGTATCAACCATCTGGGGCCAGCTCGGGCGCCACCGCAGCTTAAGCACAACGTTCGCCCATTTTTTTCCCCGTTCTTCGCCGTCGCTCGAGTGTTTGTCGTGGAAATTGGCCTGAGTCACCGTCAAACCATCCTTGTAACGCACGTCACGTTGCAGCATTCATCCATTTTGACGGCATTCATTGCTGTGCCAAGAGTACTCGTCGCGAGTCTGAGTAACCGTTTAGAAAACGATCCTCGCCACATGTGTCAGGTTTTGGTTGGGGAACTCGGGCATCGAGACAGGATGGTTCGAGGACTTTTGGTTCCACTCCCTTAACTTTCATCCGATCCTCTCTATCTTCATGGCCCACGAGTACAACCCTCTGAAGCCGCGCAAAGCTTTGGTCCTGGAAATCTTCGTCCTTTGCTGGGTCATCCACTGGACCGCAGTGCTGAAATGGCTTGCGTTGGGAGACTATGGGCGGCAGGCTTGGGATCACTCACTGCTGGAAACTATGGGAGAATTGTTGTTCTACTATGTGGGTGTTACCTGCCTCGTCACCGTGCCGTCCAGCCTGCTGCATCAGACGCTGCGTGCGATGATCGTTTGCCCTTGTCTATACTACAACAGGAAGGCTTGCTGTTGCTGTCCAATAGAAAGAAGACCGCGCTGGGTCACCTTCACGAAGAGAGCCGGAGAGGTATGGTTCCCTGAACCCCTGTGCCTCGGCTGCAAGCGGCACTGCCTGAAGCCCGGTGCCTCGGCTGCAAGCGGCACTGCCTGAAGCCCTGTGCCTCGGCTGCAAGCGGCACTGCCTGAAGCCCCGTGCCTCGGCTGCAAGCGGCACTGCCTGACGCCCCGTGCCTTGGCTGCAAGCGGCACTGCCTGAAGCCCCGTGCCTCGGCTACAAGCGGCACTGCCTGAAGCCCTGTGCCTCGGCTGCAAGCGGCACTGCCTGAAGCCCGTGCCTCGGCTGCAAGCGGCACTGCCTGAAGCCCCGTACCTCGGCTGCAAGCGGCACTGCCTGAAGCCCCGTGCCTCGGCTGCAAGCGGCACTGCCTGAAGCCCTGTGCCTCGGCTGCAAGCGGCACTGCCTGAAGCCCTGTGCCTCGGCTGCAAGCGGCACTGCCTGAAGCCCCGTGCCTCGGCTGCAAGCGGCACTGCCTGAAGCCCTGTGCCTCGGCTGCAAGCGGCACTGCCTGAAGCCCTGTGCCTCGGCTGCAAGCGGCACTGCCTGAAGCCCCGTGCCTCGGCTGCAAGCGGCACTGCCTGACGCCCCGTGCCTTGGCTGCAAGCGGCACTGCCTGAAGCCCCGTGCCTCGGCTACAAGCGGCACTGCCTGAAGCCCTGTGCCTCGGCTGCAAGCGGCACTGCCTGAAGCCCGTGCCTCGGCTGCAAGCGGCACTGCCTGAAGCCCCGTACCTCGGCTGCAAGCGGCACTGCCTGAAGCCCCGTGCCTCGGCTGCAAGCGGCACTGCCTGAAGCCCTGTGCCTCGGCTGCAAGCGGCACTGCCTGAAGCCCTGTGCCTCGGCTGCAAGCGGCACTGCCTGAAGCCCCGTGCCTCGGCTGCAAGCGGCACTGCCTGAAGCCCCGTGCCTCGGCTGCAAGCGGCACTGCCTGAAGCCCCGTGCCTCGGCTGCAAGCGGCACTGCCTGAAGCCCCGTGCCTCGGCTGCAAGCGGCACTGCCTGAAGCCCCGTGCCTCGGCTGCAAGCGGCACTGCCTGAAGCCCCGTGCCTCGGCTGCAAGCGGCACTGCCTGAAGCCCCGTGCCTCGGCTGCAAGCGGCACTGCCTGAAGCCCCGTGCCTCGGCTGCAAGCGGCACTGCCTGAAGCCCCGTGCCTCGGCTGCAAGCGGCACTGCCTGAAGCCCTGTGCCTCGGCTGCAAGCGGCACTGCCTGAAGCCCCGTGCCTCGGCTGCAAGCGGCACTGCCTGACGCCCCGTGCCTTGGCTGCAAGCGGCACTGCCTGAAGCCCCGTGCCTCGGCTACAAGCGGCACTGCCTGAAGCCCTGTGCCTCGGCTGCAAGCGGCACTGCCTGACGCCCCGTGCCTTGGCTGCAAGCGGCACTGCCTGAAGCCCCGTGCCTCGGCTGCAAGCGGCACTGCCTGAAGCCCCGTGCCTCGGCTGCAAGCGGCACTGCCTGAAGCCCCGTGCCTCGGCTGCAAGCGGCACTGCCTGAAGCCCCGTGCCTCGGCTGCAAGCGGCACTGCCTGAAGCCCCGTGCCTCGGCTGCAAGCGGCACTGCCTGAAGCCCCGTGCCTCGGCTGCAAGCGGCACTGCCTGAAGCCCCGTGCCTCGGCTGCAAGCGGCACTGCCTGAAGCCCCGTGCCTCGGCTGCAAGCGGCACTGCCTGAAGCCCCGTGCCTCGGCTGCAAGCGGCACTGCCTGAAGCCCCGTGCCTCGGCTGCAAGCGGCACTGCCTGAAGCCCCGTTTTTCTGCTGTTCAGAAAGCGCCCTAGACTCTTGCCTTACTGTCGCGGCGACTTACAGCCTGTTTGCCACGCCTACCTGAGGGGTCCTTTTGTGCTTGCCGTGCGTAGACGACGAGCTGGATCGTCATCACTTTCAGCGCCGTGATTCTTTTGTGGAGTACGATTTTGATCGTCGACACAGCAGTGAGTATGCAGCCTGTCCTGGTGCAGCTGTAATGATATCCCTACTTGCCTGAGATGGCTTCCGAGCTGCGACCCGGGCCGGCCTCTGGGCTGCTCGCTAAACCTTGAAAAGCAGGAAACTGGGCCGGCGACAAGGCCTCGATCTGGGCCGGCTTTGCGAGGGCAGCACATGAGAGGGCTGCAGGGCTGCGACCTTGGCTGGCCTTAGGGCTGCAGGGCTGCGACCTTGGCTGGCCTTAGGGCTGCAGGGCTGCGACCTTGGCTGGCCCCAGGGCTGCAGGGCTGCGACCTTGGCTGGCCCCAGGGCTGCAGGGCTGCGACCTTGGCTGGCCTCAGGGCTGCAGGGCTGCGACCTTGGCTGGGCCCAGGGCTGCAGGGCTGCGACCTTGGCTGGCCCCAGGGCTGCAGGGCTGCGACCTTGGCTGGCCCCAGGGCTGCAGGGCTGCGACCTTGGCTGGCTCTAGGGCTGCAGGGCTGCGACCTTGGCTGGCCCCAGGGCTGCAGGGCTGCGACCTTGGCTGGCCCCAGGGCTGCAGGGCTGCGACCTTGGCTGGCCCCAGGGCTGCAGGGCTGCGACCTTGGCTGGCCTCAGGGCTGCAGGGCTGCGACCTTGGCTGGGCCCAGGGCTGCAGGGCTGCGACCTTGGCTGGCCCCAGGGCTGCAGGGCTGCGACCTTGGCTGGCTGCCAGCTAAAGCTACGAAGCTTTGAGCTCCGCCGGCTGCATGGCTCCCAGCCAAATCTTCGAAACATTTCATTTCAGCCGGCTTCAGGGCTGCGAGCCGGGCCGACTTAAAAGCTGCGATGTGGGCCTTCTTGAGGGTTGCAAGCTAAACCTGCGAAGCTTTGAGTTGCGCCGGCTTCAGGGCCTCGATCTTGACCGGCTTCCAGATTGCGACCTGTTTCAGGCTGTGATATCGGGTGCAAGATAAATCTTTGAAGCTTCAGTCTTGGCTGGGACCTGGCTCGGCCTGGCAACACTTTCACTAACGGCTTCGGGGGAGAGTGCCTGTCCTGGACAGGAACATCTTATGTATTTGCTGCTGGGTCGCATCCAGGCGTACTTGGTCTACTTTCTTTTGAATGCCTTGTTGCTCTTCAACCCACACACCGAGTTCACCCTCTTTTGCGTGGTGGTGGTGGGAAAGTGGGCAGCCGAGCGCCGTGAGTGGTCGGAGGAAACCGGGCTGTGGCAGCCACCGCTCCTCACTGGGAGCGGCCTGTGTCTCTGCGGCTGTTGTGCGCCGGCAGACGTGAAATGTTGCGAGTGCAGAAAGGAGAAGTTCCGCTGCTACTGTTGCTATCACTGCAGGTCGACCAACTTAACCCTGGATGTAGGATGTGCAAGTACAAAGCGCGTTTAGAACCCAAGAGATCTCAACGTGAGGGTTTCCTGCCCTGCCAGATGATTTTAGTTAGGGTATGAGGTCGACACTTCGGTTTAAGCGCACTGTCACGTTTCATGGCTGCGACCGTTGTGCTCTGGAAATAAGTTCTGCCGTTGCCTATGGCAGACCAACCCAACCTTACACGGCCACTCTTGAGCAAGTTGACAACAGAGTGAACGTTATGGCGTGCCCTCTCACACCCTGAGAGCTGAGTTGCCTATGGCAGACCAACCCAACCTTACACGGCCACTCTTGAGCAAGTTGACAACAGAGTGAACGTTATGGCATGCCCTCTCACACCCTGAGAGCTGAGTTGCCTATGGCAGACCAACCCAACCTTACACGACCGCTCTTGAGCAAGTTGACAACAGAGTGAACGCTATGGCGTGCCCTCTCACACCCTGAGAGCTGAATTGCTTATGGCAGACCAACCCAACCTTACACGGCCACTCTTGAGCAAGTTGACAACAGAGTGAACGTTATGGCGTGCCCCCTCACACCCTGAGAGCTGAGTTGCCCCCCGGGCTCCTGTTCTCTCACACCTTGAGAATGATACACTTGCCTGTTTGCTTATATCACGCTTGTGTTGCATATCTTTCGGGCTGCTTTCTTATGTGTTTGCATCGGAATTTCACGCAGTCCGTCCTCAAAACCGTTCACAGCAAACAGCACCTGCTGCTGCTGTGTGTGAACAAATGTATGAGTTGGTGGTATCTTGTCACGGGCCCGCCCTGCTCCTGATTTGCTTCTCACATCCACTGGGATGATGGTGGGCTGGCTTTGTCGGCTGATCTCATGCCATTCAGTGTGTGTGAACAAATACAAATGTGTGCTGGGGTTCTGCCTTGGCACAGGGGGAGATGCCCGCGAGATGAGGTTGTTTTTCATCGGACATCATCCCCAAGTCTTGTTTGCAGATCAAGCTTTGTGTTTGACCCAACACGGGCCACTGATCTTGAGGGGATCGATGTCATTGGCATTGTGAGCGACATTGACACTGTGCTGGACTCAAGAGAAGCATCCTGAAACCTGCAAGAAGTTGACTTTCAGTTGGTGCATCAGCATGTCAGCAGCATGCCCTGTTCGATGTGTGAAGCTGTCAAAGGCAGTGTTAGCAGATGATAAACGCGATAGCTGGATATATCTGATATTATTCCTGCATTTATCTTCCACATGATCGATTCAGGAAGGAATTCAAAACATGTGGTTTGACATCCATCTTTCTTTGAGTGTGCATTGCAGTGTTCGGCGCTAATTTCATTTTTGAAACGATCGGGCTTTTGCGAGCGAGTCCCCGAGAAATTTATACAATATTTGGAGGCAAATAAGTCCGCGAGCGTACTTGTGAGTAGGACTTTTACAAAGTTGGTTATTCAATCGCCATATCAGGACCTAGAAGCATATGACCATCAATATATTAATAATAAAATCTAAAATAAGCTTGTTTTCAGAATCTCCATGAAATTGGACGCAAGTGTACTTGGTTAGCTCGCTCATCTTCGTAAATGGAGATCTACAATCCAAATCCGACTCTTGATGTTCGCGAGTTTCGGGGAAATTCGGCGTTGACCACTATATGATATACTCGCGTCTGGATCGGTTTTCGAAAACGAATGTTGTGAGGTCTGATGCCAGGTATTGCTAAGGCGGGCGGAAATTTAAACGATCGATTTAATGGCGAGTTCGCGAATCGTTCGTTGACACTCATACGAGCTTTTGGCGAGCGCCGAACACTGGAATATTGTAGTGTTTGCATTCATACATATTATCTCTTCAGAGTATGATCTCTGACTAAGTGTATAAGAACAGACACTTCCTTCAAATATTTTGTGTTGGGAAAACAATTGAAACATTTGTCCAGCAAGCACAGTTCGTGTCAGTTCGCATGACGCAGTGCCGTATGTTACTTGACCACAAAAAAAACAGCTTCGGAGCATAGCAATATGACGTTTGTAGTACAATGGCCAGGAGGCCTTACACACTGTCCCCTGCAAGGGATACGTTGTCCTTCTTCATTTTCTTCTTGGCAACAATACGGCTAGGGATCTCCTATGCCTAATCCTAAATGTTTGACTGCTGCATGCTATCTTTACGCGTTCATATATGTAATGCATTTTTTCAAACATTTACTGAGCTGGTCTAAAATATGATTTGGGACTTTGTCTCTGTCATTTAATCCTTTGCAGCTTTGCTGCTTTCCGGCCGGCTTTATCATCAAAATTGCCATCAAAATTGCCCTTATTGGCCTCATACACATCATCAGGATCATACTGTTCATATGCGAGGATATCTTTTTGCTTGGTAAGAATAGCCCATCGTTCTTGGTGCCGCAATTGAATCTCTTGCACCCGTTCCTTCACGCCAGCAGGTAACGAGGCATCTCTAATCCGACGCAGGACTTCGTCCATGTATGTCAAGACACATTGAATTTGATTCAGCAGCCAAGAGGTGATTGGAGTTCCACCAGTTGCAGTTGCATGCCTAGTATTTGCCATGATATACCGCTGAACAAATTGCCAATGTCCATTGCGAAACAAATATATCTCCTGCAACCATGTTTCCCCAATGTGAGAACCAAAAACTTTCAGCTGGATATTCGCATACACAAATACACCAGCTACGCCACAACACACTCCCTCTCTCTCTCTCTCTATAGATTAACTATTCAGGCACGGTACCTCTAGAACCCGCAAACGGATGGATGACGCGACGAGTAATTAGAGCATCAAAGACAGTCATATTTACACAAAGGACGCATGGAAGCACGCGCCATCATGTCACGGCTCGTGCCAGAATGACACATCACCCTGTATCCACAACCGACAAATTTATTTCATTGAATGAGGACGGCGGCAGTTTGATCTGGTTATGCATACCTGCAAAATACATAAAAGGTACGCATTGCATGAAGCGCTGTTGGCAATGAAGGCGTGGAGTTTGGAAGCCTCAATCTCCTTGAACAGGCCATCGAAAAAACGCTGCACCACAACGGGACGGTACTCGCGCAGCTCCAGCAGATACTCGGTGAGCTTGTTATCCGGATAATAGGACATGACTCCAGAAAAGATATCCTGCATCGGAATGATATCATCTTGTGCTCCAGTTTGTCCCCGGAATTGCATAGAGTTGCCTTCCCATTTTTCTACGCCCTGTTTGAACAGAAAACGCATATCCTCATACAAAAATGAACAGTCTCTCACACTGGTGTGTAATGTCTGCCACGTTACGAAACAGACAAAATATAGAGCTGCATCCCGTGGTCCTTTACAGAAAGTACAAGGGCACCCACGCGCACGCAGCACAAAATAGTCATTATGCACTAACCTCGTATACAACGCCGTCACCAAAGATCGATTCGTTCCCCGTGATGCCCATAATGAAGACTCGGAAGTCGTTGTAGTTGATGGACCGGCTGGCCTTCCACATTTCGGTGCGGACGGTATTGATCTTAATCATAGCGTTCATGTTGGCCTCCAAGCCCAGCAGCATCTTCCCTTCGTCCTGCAACACACTTCGCAACAGTCATGTGGAAGAACATTTTGTTTGAGACGAAATTTAGTGCGCTTCGAAATGAGGGCCGAATCTTCAGCACGAAGCAGGCTGTTGACTGCACCTGAAGTCGACTTGCTAGTAGCGAGTCCTCGATGCTGCCGATAAGCTCGGCCCCATACGCGTTGATAGTGACGTGAAGCATAATGAATCCAATTTCATTCGACGTCCCCGCAAATTTACAAGCCATATCCAAGTTCGACCAATGCCATACCTCAGGAGAAGGAAGCGTGGGATCGCGCTTAACGTAGTTGCAGAGAGAGTATGCGTAGTGGTAATCTAACCAAGGCTTTTGCCCAAGCTTATCGGCGACGCACACCAGCGGCTGGGCCACCTGGACACAGGTTTTCCACCCGCTCTGAACAAAGTAGCGAGACACGCCTTAAATCATTAACGTGGCCTTCTCCAGCGGTTGAGGCGACACACTTTGGCTGGAGAAAGTGTAAAAACTCTTGGCGGGAAATCAATGCAAAACAAGAGCAAGCTGGACCATAAACATGCACTCGCTGAATAGCTCTTCCAGATATTTACCAAGAACAAGGTTGTGGAATGCGTGCTGCTTTCTGAAGTCAAACACCGTTCCCTTCTTACCTGAGAGGGCAGACTGCTCCTCCCCTTGCCATATTTACCGTCGAACTTCCCAGAAACTTGCGTCTGGTACGCGGGCTCAAGCAGATATGCACTGGCAACGAACGTGTAGCCTCTAAAAAGTAAAGCCAGTAGCTTGCCATGCTCGTCCTTTTGAAGTGTCTCGACTTGCAATATGTAGTTCGGAAGATCATTCACCGCTTTGGCAACGGCATCCGGGATGGCAAGCAACCCTGCAGATAAATCCCCACTTCAGAGCTTAGAACACAACTTCAGCTTGAAGTCAGGAAGGGCAAAAAGTGTGCGCGCCTTTGAGTCCCCAGGCAACGTTTGTGTGCACTGGCAGCACATCAAGTAGCTCCTGCAGCTTTGAGAAGGAAGCAGGCAGGCTGCGCTCGGGGTCAACACGCGGCAAGAACCCTCGCTCGCGTCCGATGGAGAAAACTGCATCCGCAAATCTACTCCCAGGAAACGCGAGGTGCTCCTCACTCGGCCGTATGCAACGTTGCTCAATTTTAGGCACTGCAGGTCTTGACGGGCATTCAGGTTTGAAAGGGCACAACATTCTGGAAACGTTCGTCAATCGTAAGAAACCCCGGAGGAGAAGACGCAGTACAGATATTTCTAGAGTTTGGATGCCTTATAACCAGGTCGGACGGTTCAGCTCGGCTTAAAAAATGTCTTCAATCGAGTGTTAACGTGTTCAGTACAGAAATTGATGAGGACTCTCGTCTGGACTGGCTTAGTTTATTACGCTTGGCTACCGCCACAGTCTCTTCGAATCCCACAGATAGATTGCAAAGGTAGATTCCTTCGGAATCCCAACCGGTTTGCTGATGCGGCAGTGATGCGGCATGGCGGCAAAAAAATATAATGATGCGGCTCGAACGAATTGAGGATATGAGGAATATCAATAAGGAGTGACGATCGCTCACGGTGAAGCTGTTGGTGATTTTACTCGTATACTATATATTGAGATATTCAAAATACTTGATACAGTCACCGTAAAATTATGCCGAGAACGAACACTTCTAGTGAGTGATCCCTAAACAAGATATTCGAGTGGGCACACAACAGGTCGGCTCGGTATCGAATATATTGAGAAGTTAAGATAGTCAAATACACACAGGGGTTTAACCCTCAAGTCTAACCTCAAACCCGAACGGCTAGTGACAGATGTGACACATGACACCCACGGGTTGCATGGGACAAACTAAGGGTCTGACAAGGGCCTACACTGGGTCTCCCGGGAGGGCTGCCGGTCAGATCTCAGGCAACTTCGTGGACTCGAACCGCCTACCTACGGGGTGTGGATTTTCGCACAATACCACTAAACCAACGTAGACATTAATTAGCGATGCCGGCAAATACCAAATCGTATGCTACACTATTTTAAATTGTTGTCGTGGCCGCTGTTGCGGCCGAAGTTCGCGCGGCCATCGTGCACTAATGAGTCGCTTCGCCGGGTCTTTTTACTTTTACAATATCGTACTAATATTTCTCAATTTCCGATTCAGTCGTATTCAGTTGTAATCAATGTTTGGTTTTTCATAGTGCTATGATCATGATGAATTATGGTACAGTAATCGGGGCCACGCTTCACAGTTAATACCTTTAGCTTCACGGATTTTGCGAGGCGTGGGGGCAGGGACAGGTACAGGTTATGGGGTTCTAGGAAAAACAGGCTCAAGTAGGGTACAGGTACTCAGATATGACCGCTGTCAATGTATGTCATGTCACACTCAGACTAGTCCGAACACTGGTATATGTGATAGTTGTTTTATGACATCTTGAGCTTTTCACCCGACACGTTCTGACTCACGGAGCGGGGTCTCGAAGGAGGTTTTTGTACGCATATTGCGCGTTTCTCGCGTGTTGCTTGTATTTACGCCTTATTTCGCGTTAAGTGTCACTAAACCCTGATTTTTTTTGAAATCTCTAAAATTCGTAAAATGACATGTGATAATGTCATTTCCATCGAATAGTGTGTTGGTTTATGCACGTAAGGTACAATGTATTACTCAAGTACTTAAGTACTCAGGTATAGAGGTACTAGGGTACTTTTGCAGGCACCGTATGATGATTAGATTAACTTTACTGTCAGGGATATGACCGATGACATATGTGTCATACATGTCATATCATGTCATGTCATATGTCATAATGAATGACATACAGTCGTCAAGTATAGTCAGTATGGTCGACTATGACATGTATAGTCAGTATGTCTGTCATGTACCTAAGGTGCGTGACATCTGTCATCGAGAGGCCAAGCATATGGCATCGAGATGGCGAAGCAAGACAAGTCTTGAAGAACTGAATCGTTCTGAAGAGACGCGTCTTCGCTTCAAGCATGAACTGAACAACATGCGAGCATCAAAGGCTATATTGTCTGGCCGATGCGTCAAGTTCACCTAGTGCTCTCGAGTTCACAACTCGATGGTGGTAACGCATATGATGCGTGAGAGCGCTAGAGTATATGAGGAGCATTGAGCTCACGCAGACACTTTTGGTCAACAGACTGCTGCACTCATACCCCACCAAATACTTGCACGTCGCTATTACTGTTCTATAATAGCCGTGCCGTGACTGTGGTATTCTAAAATATACGTCCAAAGCCGAGAACGGACTCGAGTGTGTGCAGCGTAAACGTGTTCTGATATTTTGTATAACAGCGCAACATATTGTATAACAGCGCAACATATTGTATAACAACGCAACGAAATTCGCATATATCGCATAACAACAATCGCATCAGCGACAATAATTGCTAACATAATATTGCAACGGCAGATCATACAGCGCGCAGCAAAAATAGCGAACGACAGGCGCTCGATTGTACATACGCAGTATATTAGCAAAAGATCAAAGCAACGAGGTGTGTTCACATACATATCGCACTCTTGTCCTGTTGATGAATTGTACAGATGCGCAGGAAGCGCATCATAGTTACAATATGCAGGAACGCAAGGCGCACATATGAATCATTAATCCTCGTCACTCGTAACGAGAAAATGGATGCTCAAGATGTAGTACAGGCGCATGCATGAATGAATGCAGTGTAGACGCACGCACGCATGAATGCAGTGCGAAGTCGTATTGTACGACTAATAATAATTAATAATAATAATAAAACATTTACGTCGATGAGTAAGGCAACGCCTTCGGAACGATCTACACGAGTCTGTTCCCCTCATACACGACTGTCTGCAAAGGCAGGAAGCATTCCAAAAAGCATGGAAGCACGGGCGGCTAGGCACTAATGAAGAACGTGTCTGCCGCCAGCGTCGGAAAAAACATCAGCAGGTCGCGGAGCTGATGCACGATGGGGATGGAAGTGGAGTGGGCGGCGGTGGTGACGAGGTGAAGGCCCAGGGGTGCTCCGGCCCCTGGGCCGGTGGTGCCCTCGCAGAGCCGGGGCCCTACGGGGCCCCCCCTGGGGGGAGGGGGGGGGGTCCGCATAGCTGCATAGCACCTTCTTTGCAATCTTCACAATCTCAGATTCTTTCCTATTCTTCGTACAGAGTTGCTGAATGCTGGGTGATTCATCTATGGTGCCTCCTTCCGGCATCATTCCGGTTTCATGTAGGATGCATCTCTCCCTAGCATGCCGCCTGCACATCCTGGACAGCTTTTTCAAAAGTGGCTTTACCCCACGGTGCGGGACACCCACCCCTTTAAGCACCTTACCAAAACCATCTGGCAAGTATCCCATGAGGGCCAGTTCCTTCGGCCACTTCACTTGTGCTAGGACAACATACTGTGTCATGCGCGGATGACTCAGCGGTGTCATACATGCTAGCAGTGCCATACGCGCCTTACGATATTAGCGCCCGAGACCCCGGTTGAGGAAGAGACCCCCCTTAGTGGGAGTACACAGTACTAGTGTACGGTGTAATAAGGTGTCATAGTGAAGCACTGACACCTCATACTGCATGATACTGTAGTAGAAGCATATGATAGGTTAATGAGACTTGGCCATGCTGACTAGGATTAACTCAGGGAGTTGAGTGAATAAGTAATGGCCAAGGCCAAAGAAACAGTTGAGTTTCCAAGAGTAAATACAGCCGACATGGCAAAAGATGTAATCCTAATTCTTATATGCAAGTAATATGCTGTAAGTCTAGACATAGCAGTCCTATGTCTAAAGAGCTGACCTAGCAGTACCTAGGCAGTTAGTTGGTCATTATATGCAGTCCATATATGATCCCCACCAATAGTAGTTTCACAGTGACTGTTAAGTAGAGGGTTTAGTACTGCCTCCTACAAAATGGTATCAGTGTGCTACGCACCACCACCACCACCACCGCTTCCACAAAAAAAAAAATTACTTTCGAATTATGACTTTTCCAACGACTTTATACCGTGACTTCGGCTTCAATGTTATTTGAAATCTGCCAGTGTGTGTTACGCCTTCCCTGACGCGACTTCGGTTACGGCTTTTATTGGCTCGCAGACTGTGACACCCACGTAAATTATCTTTTATTTGCTTACAAAAGCGAATTTCCTCTTCAACGCGTTGTGCAATTGTAGTTCGTACTGGATTCTAGAAATCGTGCACTTGCGCGTGCTTTGCAGTCTTATCTGCTGTGAGTGCCTAGTGCGCACGCAGTTCTTCGCTTGGATGTTCGTTGTGGCGTTTGTTCCTCAGCAACAAAAGTTCTTAGAATTGTCCAATGCGGCATATACTTTCTTCGCGCTGTGGTCTGTGATGGAAAATTTCGGCTCGCCATGGGAGGGCTCCTACTGTGGCACACCCTACAAATTATTGGCCCATTCATCCGTGTGGATTTGCATATGGACAGCGTATGGATATCGTAAGGACCCATATGGACAACCGTATGGACGGTCTGAGCAGATTTCTGGCGAAACCTTGATGCATATGTAAGAACCATACGGACGACGCGTAATTGTGGTGTCCATATGAAAATGTCCCATGGACATCGTAAGGATTTCATATGGACACCGTATGGACTACCATATGGACACCGTATGGACAGAAAACATGTCCACATGGTGTCCATACGCGTGGACAGAGGCACTAATCACCCGCACGACAGCGCAGGGACACCGTATGGAAACCCGTATGGATAGCGTATGGACGCCGTAACCGGACGTGCGGACAACGTATGGACAACCGTAAGGACATCGTATGGACAGCGCATGAAAATCGTAATCGCACGTGCGGACACCGTATATAATCCCGCAAGGACGGCGTATGGACGGCGTATGGACATCGTAAACGTGCGCGCGGACGGCATATGGACTCCCATAAGGACAACGTATGTACGTCGCATGGACATCATAACCAGACGTGCGGACAACGTATGGATAGCCGTAAGGACAGCGTATGGACATCATAATCGCACATGCGGACACCGTATGTAATCCCGTAAGGACAGCATATGGACGACGCATGGACATCGTAAACGCGCGTGCGGAGGGCATATGGACGCCCATAAAGAAAGCGTATGGACGACGCATGGACATCGTAACCGCACGTGCGGATACCGCAAGGACACCAAGTGGACAGTCGAATATAGATAGTCCAGACGTATGGACACGTGCGTCCGTACGTGTGGACGACGTCCTTATCCGGATGAACGTCGCTGTCCGTGCGGATGGAAACTTATTTACTTAGTATATTTTACATATCCACGCGTATGGACATCGGTGTCCGTACGTGTGGATAGCTTGTGATAATACTTATCCATGCGTATGGACGATTCCATCCACACGTATGAACAAGACGTCCGTACGTGTGAACACCGTATGGAAAGACGTAAGATTTGTCAGCACGACAGAGCAGGACACTGCAGGACATTCACGAATGGTACACGTATATACAAAATGTTTACAAAATATTGTGCTATTCTAGCCTAGCTTCTCGGCTTCTTTCCTGGCCTCTGGTCTTCTTTGGCAGGTGCAAGTGCATTCTTTTTCTTTTTAAATCTAAGAGGTGACTTTTTGGCAGCCTCGTTCTTGGAACCGCCCCCCTCCTTCTTCTCCTCCTCCTCCTCCTCCTTCTTCTCCTCCTCGGACGCCTCCTCATCGTCCACAGCCTCTCCTTCCTCTCCTTCATTAGCAGCGACAGCCTCATCCTCGACAGCCTCAACATCCGTCCCATCATCATCATCCTCATCATCGTCCGCGTTACCCTTTTCCTCCTCAACATCCGCATCGTGCATCTCTTCCTTCTGACACCCCCGCACGTCCTGAAACCAGTGACGGCTCGTTCCTCTCGTATGACACTGCAAGTGAATGCAACCTAAGTAAGTGCATTAAGAGCAAAGACAACAAATGACAAGCTAAATGCAACTAGAACAATACAAGCAAACACACCGTGACGGGGGGATATCCACGGTCCCGTTCCGATACCTCAGCAGGCTCCAACTTCAGGCCGGCCAGTTTTCTCCCTGTCATCCTCTCGGGATACAGCTTGTCCGTGTTGGCGTGCCTCAAGTAGGCCTTGTGTATCCTGCGTACATAAACCACTTGTTAGACGGCGTCCTTACATATGTACACCGCCTTCCACCCGTATGGACGGCACAATAAATGGTGTCCACGCGTATGGACAGCGAAACAACACCACGCACACATGTACACATGGACGTTCGCGTAAGTGCAAAAGGTAAAAATGTGAACGTTGCAGGGGAAGGCAGGGAGGGAGGGAGGACTTGCCAGATAACATTTTTTCTTACTATAACTGACTGGAGGTTGTGCTCCAGCATCTCCATCGTTTTATTAGCCGTCCCGGTGCGGAGTTGCTCGGCACTCACGAGCTCATCCACCATGGACATGTGGTGGGATAACATCCTCTCCACGGGGTAAACGTCCCCCTTCTCTGGGAGGTGCACCACAAACTCCACGTACAGCTCGTAGGTATCCCTGGGCAAAAGCATCGGCTTCTCGTTTAAGGATTTCCCCGGCCCGATGGCGGCGACGGTTGCCCGACCGATGACGAGGTTGGAAAGGCCAGTTTTGGTGGCCTTGCCGGTGTCGTAACCGTCACCGATACGACCCACGTCCGCCTGGGGGGTGGCAAACACGTCAACCTGGTCCCCGACAGCCAAAGGGCCCTCCAGGTTGGGGGAGTGCTCGTCTGCCTGCGGCGCCGACCCTTCGGAGACCGTCTGTTGGGGCGCTTCCACCTGGACACCGTGGGGACGACGTATGGACTAAGTCGTTCGTACGGGCGACACACGCGTGGAAACATATAAGAAAAACAGTTAAGAACTGGCGCTCACTAGCCAAAACGTACACCCCTGTGGACAACGTGCAAACTACGTGGTTCATAAGCGTGGAAACAATCAAGCGGCACAAGTTGAAAAAGGGTTCACATAACCACGCGCCTGGACACCGTTGGACAGCGAGTGGACACCGCAGTTTACAGGCGGAAGAGCACAAAAGTTACCTTCGGTTTCTTTTCAGGGGCTTCAGGGGCTTGGGCACCAAGCGCTTTGAAGATCTCAAAGTGCTTGCCTTCGGTGAGTGGGTTCCCAGCAGCCACTGCCAGAGCCACCTGCAGGCACGCATCTGTCTCCTCCGGGGTCGGCATATCCCTGTGCCCGTACACCTTGTACCCGGCCGCTGGCCCCTTGTACCGGATGTGAAACCCGTCGGGGAAGTCCTGGGTGACCTTAAATTTCCAGCGACCGGGCCCATCCGAGTTATTTTTTAAATAACTCAACCGGTTGGTGACGTATGTTTTGACCATGCGCAGGGGCACCTGCGGGTGTCGGGACTGGATATGCTTGGATATCTTGTTGTGCACGGCCACCCCGATGACGGCGACCGTCCCAGGGGGCAGCTTGCCTGTTCCATGCCAGTCGTCGATTATCTCCCGGGCGTCTTCCTTCATGTCGTTTAAAACTTGGGCGCCCGGGTCCAACACCAACCGCTCTGTATTTGCGGCCTGCGCAGCCTCTGCAGGTTTGGCTGCACCCCCCGCCCCGGCAGCCCCTGCAAACATCAGCATTTGCTGCTGCATGCTCTGCATTTGCTGCATCATTTGCTGCATCGCGGAGTTTGACCCGGTCGCCTCGACCAAGTTGGTTTGGCGACGGGTCGGTGTCGTGGAAGTGGGGGCGGGGGGTGGTGATTTTGGTTTCTGTGTGCGTTGTCTTCCGGGCTGAACTCGCAATCTGGTCATGTTGGGAACTTACGAAACAAAAAAGCGAGGAGGTTCGTTTGCTGGAGGACTGTGGGCGTTTGTATTTGGCTTACTTTTGGCGGCGATGGCATGAAAACGGTCTTCACGGGCGTGGACAGCGCTGCCTTCGTGGCGTTCATCCGTACAGTACGGGCGTCCGAACGTATGACCGTTGAGCTGGTGTATGAGACAGCGTCGTCCATGGGCGATTTTGCACATGCATGTCTCGATTTCTTTTTTCTTTTTCAAATTGGTATCAGAGTCCTCTCTGTAGGGAAACGCGATTTTATGAATATAAGTTTTGCGGTGCAGCAGGTTTCCATCACCGTGGGTGCGTGGCCGAGTGGTCAAATGTTGGTAAGCCGAACGCGTTGTACGCGAGGGTACGGGGTTCAAATCCCCGTGAAGGCATGGGCATCCACGGTCCCCCTTGTGGGGTAGCGATATGGGCGATTGCCGCCGACAACGCGCTAGTCTACAAGGGGCGCCGTGGGTGCCCACCCACGCCTTCATGCAATTTTAAGTCTCAGTAACTCATGGAGACCGTCCGATTAAGAGTGGGGGGTTCATCTGGACCGTCGATTGCACTGTCCGCTGGGAAACAATCCCACTGAGTGCCTGTTCTGGGGTAAATAGCAAGCAGCGAGAGGGCGTCTAACCCCCCTCCCGCTTAATTATTTTTTTGTCCCCCCGCTCCGATTTTAGCCCTCCATCGGCCTTTTTAAGGGATTTTTTTTTGCCATTTTTTCGCTAAGTATTTCTACCCAAGTGTCCACCGTGTGGTAAAATGTGCTGTCCGTACGCTGTCCATACGGTTTGTATGTTTTTATTTTCCATGAGGTCCAGTTTCATGTCATATGAACGGTCTGAAAAAGGCCGTCCATGGGACATGAATCATACGGACAGTCAAGGCTAACTCGGATGGACAGCGTATGGACTGCTAACTGACGTTTCCACGCGTGTGGACATTTTTCAACAAAAAGCGTACAAACACTATAAAGTCGTACGAAAACTCGTAATTCAGCGTGTGCTTTCCCTATCCATCCATGCGGACTGTTCAAAATGTGCTGATTTTTCCAACCATATGGACAGACCGTCCATGGGACATGCCCACGTGTGGAAATGTGCTTATTCATACGAAAATTCGTACGAACCCCACATGGACAGCTAACTGACGTTTCCACGCGTGTGGACAACCGCTCTCATGGACTAGAATGCTTGCGGAATCCACACGGACAACACATAGCGTCCATCCTTAATCTAACGTGTGGACCACGAGTTTACAACCTTGACGTAAGTGTCGGTGCATTCGCGCAGATGTGACATGGAACGTATGAACACCGTTGTCCATACGCTGGAAACCTAAGCCTAGCGTACGAACGCCGTACGTACGACGCACGGACGACCAAAGATGCCATTTTGTCCCTGCGTTGAATGCAATGGTGAAAGGTGGTTATCCAGTAAGCAAACTCTCCGGCACGTGCGTGCCAATGGACTTTATGGTGATCGATCGCCGTCACCAGAGCGACAACAAGATGAACATAGTGAGGAGGAGGAATTCCCAGAAGATGTTGCCATCCACGAGGCAGCAGATGCGACGATCAAAAAAATCAATCGGCTCTTCTTGGGACCTCAAGAGGACCCAAGCGCAGAGGTAGGTCTTCCTTATCGGCTAAGTCAGCAATTCATCAGCATTCATCACATTCATGCCTTCTTTGAGGATGTGTGTGTGTGTGTGTGTTTGTGTGCGCAGGAAAGTCTAGAAAACGTCCAAGCGTCCGCTGACGTTGTGGCGAACAATTTCGTGTTGGATCTTCTCGTCTCCCACAACCACCACAACAGCTCGCAGGCCTACTTCGATGCGATTCTGAACATTCTGCGTGTTCACTACGTCGACAAAGTAGCCGATAGTGCACATACTCACATCGCAGAGGTTCCATCTACCTATGCACAAGTATTGCAGAAGTGGAAGGAGATGTTCAAGGGATACAACGAAGTGGACGTTTGCCCCGAGTGCTCCGAATTCTTTCAGGACGAGCACGCCAACCGCGACAAGTGTCCGAAATGCCTGGAACCGAGATACGAGGACGGAAAGACGGTGAAGGGGGTATACATTCCTGGTCGAGCTCGCTGTATTTTTCGATGGTGGCCGCTCGAAACGCTGTTCACCGTATTCTTCCTGACGCCGGAGTTAGCCATGCTAGCGCGTACGTGGTGGAAAGAAGGCATGTTGGACAAAGACCCCCGAGCGGAGGTACATGGTATACTGGGTGAGTTTACTCCGAAATTTCAATCCGTGACTGTGTACACCGCATGGACGTAAGGACTGTACATAGTCCGTGGGTACGATTAGCATCGTCCACCCGTGTGGACGAAGCAAGTGCGGAATTCGTATGTCGTATTTCCCACTGCTCGTGCAAACTCGTCCATGTAGGTGAACACCATATGGATGGTAAATACGTACGCCGTCCGTACGCACGGACCTCGTTATCCACTCGTGTGAACAGTTTAATTGCGGAAATCTTAGGTGCCATTTCCCAGAGCTCGTGCAAACCTGTCCATGAGTGTGAACACCGTATGGACAATTCGTTCGCTCGTCGTCCGTACGTGTGTACTTAGTTATCCACCCGTGTGGACAGTTAGTGTAAGGAATTCTCATGTATCGTTTCCCAATGCTCGTGCAGACTCGCCAGGATTTCTCAACTTCGTTCGCAACAAGTGGGACGTCTTTAAAGACCCGAGGAACATTGCCATCATGGCGTGTGCGGATGGCGTCCAATCCTTCAACGACGGCATACGCACGGTGACTCCGCTGTGTTTTACGATTGTCAATTTCCCAGGAGAAATTCGCTGCAAACGAGAATACGTGATGACTTGGGGAATCTGGGATGGAAAACCGAAAGTCAGCAGCAAGTTCTACGACATGTTCACCTTGGAGGTTAACAGACTGACTATCGGCGTACGCATGTTCGATGTGATTACCAACACGGTTTTCACGTTCAAGCTCGTGCTGTACAAAGTGCTCGAAGACTACGTTGGCTTGAGCGACGCAGCGAGACGATTGGGAGCTAATTCGTACTTAGGTTGCCTAAGATGCTGGATACGGGGTACTGAGAAATCTACATCTGGTCTAACGAAAATCATATATTCCTCACTACACCAAGGACTGCAACCAGGTAAACGCATGACCCCTTCGTTTGTCCCCTTTCCTTCTTCGGCTGTACGTGTGCCCACCGTGTGGACACCCCACGGACAGCTCGTGGATTTTTAGCTTACATTATGTGTTAAAGAACACCCTGTTCGGGCTAGTGGATACCGGCGTCCATACGCGTGGACGACGGAACCATATGTCATCCGTACGCGTGATTCACCGTCTAAGCGTGTTGTGTTGATTTTCTCCGCCGGCATTGAGCAGGTGAATCAATTCCTCTTCGCACCAACAGCGAAGTCCGCGAAACCCAACAGCTCCACGCCAAGATGATCAGAGAGGGACGAGTGCCTAAATCAATCATCGAGGAATTCATGAAGCAGAGCGGGGTCAAGGAACCATGCCCGATGTCAATCATTCCTGATTTTGACGTTGTAAAAGACTACCTTCTCGACTTGATGCACATCTTGTACAACCTGATTCACGGCGTCCACTGCGTGATTTTTGGTGATGGTTGGGGACCGAACACACGCAACTATGCGCGAAAGATGAAGGTCCATCGATCGTGGGTTATCGCACCCCCACCCAGAAATGTAAACGATCGAAGATCTGCTGCGAAGCGACTGGCAGGTAAGCTGGTAGGTCGTTTGCGAGTTTCTGCTGTTCCATACGGGTGGACACCTTGTTCCGTCCGGACGGACGTCCTATGCCACCGTTCGGACGACGTATGGACCCTCCACTGTATGCCTAACAATGTAAATTCTTCGCAGACAAACCATCACCGTGGGGACTGTCACCGATCGCAAAGACCGGTGCAATCAAGTGGGTACGAAGTCTGAAGCTCCCGACAAATATGGGACCTCTACCTAAGAAACTTTTGCAGGAGAAGTACAACAGCCCGAGTAAGGTGCGGAAGATGAAGGCCGCGGAGCTGGTGGTATCCCTCACTTCTGGGATACTGGGCGTTATTGCATCCTGGCAAAATGCTGACGGGCAAGTTCTCCGTCCACAATACGCGAAGTTCGTCGGCGAATTTGCGGTGGTGGTTCGAGAATTAACCGCCCCCTCAATTGATCCAGAGGTACGTTAATTAGCCTAATCCACGTGTGCTTCCGTGTGGACACCGTACGGACGCCGCACGGACGACGTATGAAGTCGTTGTCCATCCGGGTGTTCCTCCAGTATTCACACCTGTCATGTCCCGGTTCGAGATTAAGGTTGCCTCTCATTTTGCCTTTCAGGAAATGAACAAGCTGCAGAGCCGAGTCATGAAGTTGAGAGATGAGATGGAGCGGAACAACACCCCTGAGGCGTTGGTGATTATGTCGCATCTTCTCGTGCACATTGTCGACCAGCTGAAGGACAACGGCCCTGCACGGGAAATCTGGATGTATGTCTTCGAAGACTATTTCGGGTTGTTGAAGCTGTCCATCAAGACCCGCTCACAACCAGTCGCCAGCATGATGAAAGGATTGGAGTTGCGGCGAACGGTTTCCATGGTTGCGGGCATCAAGCAGATGCATCGAATTGGTCGAGCTCCGCATTATCGACCTCCTGCAAAGCAGAACATCTTTACAACAAAATCAAGCACTGTGCGGCCATCCGCTGGTGAGCACATCCATAAGTATTATGTGTACCATGCATGTCAGTCTGTCCATGCGTGTGGATGCTTTGTAAGTACGTTTGCACGTAGTTGTTCACACGCGTGGACAACGATCCATACGCACGGACAGTACTTTACTATTGTCCGTTTGATCAATAGCACTTGTCCAAGCGCGTGGACGAAGGGCCTTCCGTGCGGACGACGCCGCCCACACGTGTGGAATACCTGTCCGTACGCACGGATAGGTTTTCACTATTGTCCGTTTTCTCTCTCTTCAGTCTTCTTGTGAGACAACTAATTCACTTGCGCGGCGTCAATCGCAACAGATGACAGGGAAAAGATTCAAGTTTATCTTCGTACCGAGTTCCCCGAGTACGACATTCTGTGCAAAAATTTCGACGACAGACTCGCCTTATTCAACAGGTACCAACTCATATGCGTGTCTGTAAATTGTGCAAATGCCATGTGGATGGCGTATGGACGGCGTACGGCCACCGTATGACAACGTACGGAACACTGAGTCCACCCGTGTGTACCTTGCGAATGCAGGAACGCTCTGCAACGGAATCGTCGCAACCGACGGGCGGGTCGTCGAAGGCCGATGACGAATGACGTGGTTCCGGTGTTTCTACAACCAGACACGTGGCGGAGGTGCCCAACAACTTTGCAGATTCAGCCTTTCACCGAGGAGGAGCAGGCCTTCGCCTTAGCCGGCATCGCCCCGTGGACGGAGTATCCTAGCATCAAGATCGGGCGTGAAGATTTCCGAGTGCACGACAGCGACATTGGTTTGAAGAGCTGTCAACGGTATTTCAAGAGCATCTTTCGAACTCCGGGAGTGCCAACTCAAGCCCAACTTCTTACAGGCGAGATACCGGACGATGACGTTGAAGATAGGTATGGGGAAATCATGAAGATTGTCAAGCTTGACCTTCCCGGTCACGAGATCTTTCTGTTGAAGGCCCGTTGGTACCCAAAGGCGGCTGCGCTTGCGGACGACATCAGCAAGAACATTTACCTGCGCAAAGACATGCCATGGGACGTGTCTCAGCCATTCGTTCGCGCAAACAGCATTGAGAATCAAGTGGTAATTCAGGATGTTCCTTTCATGCCGGCTTGGCTTGCCCGGTTCAAAGGAAATGCTGTCCCTTTGGCCATTCGACGACGAACTGATTGCTTGCAAGTTGTGTTGGATCGCAAGGCGGATTTCTTCCGTGAACTCGATGGTAACAGTAGTAGCGAGGATGACAGTAGTAGCTCATCTGATTCAGATGATTGCGGATGATACACGATGTAATATATATGTAAATAAACCGTATGTAGGCGGATACCTGTATTCACACGCATGATTCCGCTAATCCATGCGGGTAAACTCTTATCCACACGCGCGGATGTATGTGTCCACACGCGTGTTTCAACAAACTCCAATTTCGACGTCCATACGTATGGATTGGCGAATTCCGATCGTCCATACGTCTGTCCACACGGCGTCCGTACGCATGGGTTCGATCGGTGACACGCCTCCATGGTGCCCACATGGCTGATGAAGGGGCAGGAAATGCTCGGGCACACCCAGGCCCGGGTGCAATGGCTGTCCACACGTGCGGACAAGCGCAAACGAGTGGCGCAGCACGGGTCTCACACTGTCCATACGCCCGTCCACACGTCGTCCGTACGCGTCCGTACGGTCCAGGGACACGTCCCCATGGTGCCCATGTGGCTGATGAAGGGGCAGGAAATGCTCGGGTACACCCAGGCCCGGGTGCAATGGCTGTCCACACGTGCGGACAAGCACAAAAGAGTGGCACGGCACGGGCCTCACACTGTCCATACGCCCGTCCACACGTCGTCCGTACGCATGGGTTCGTCCAGGGACACGTCCACATGGTGTCCATATGGCTGAGGAAGGGGCAAGCAGTGCTCGGGTACACCCAGGCCCGGGTGCAATGGCTGTCCACACGTGCGGACAAGCGCAAAAGACTGGCACGGCACGGGCCTCACACTGTCCATACGCCCGTCCACACGTCGTCCGTACGCGTCGGTACCGTCCAGGGACACGTCCCCATGGTGTCCATATGGCTGAGGAGGGGTAGAAGCGGCATTCCTCGCTGTCCGCACGTGTGGACAGCAATTTCCAACGGTTCATGCGTATGGACGGCACCTATCCATACGGTCGGGCAGTGTACGGAGCGTCCACACGCGTAATAAAATCAGGTAAACTAGCATACGTCGTCCACACGGGAGCACACGTATGGACGACGTGTGGATTTATCGTATGGACACCGTATGAACATCACTTTTGCAAATTAGACATTTTCACACGTGTGGATTTTGCAAAAAAAGCGTCCATACGGCGTCCATCTGCAATCCACGCGTCGTTCATCTGAATTTCCACGCGTGTGGACAGGCCAATAATTTGTAGGGACAGTGTGCCACAAATAAAGTAGCCCAGTGCTATCTTTCGTCTTGCGTTCGCTCTGCGCCTGGGACTTTCAAATTACCTTTACAAATTATGGCAATTTTTGCGGGTGCTGCTTAAATTCGGGTTTGAGAATGGTCGAAATTCTACTTCTGGCTCTGGCCCTTGTGTTCGCGCTCTGACGCGCTGGTCGACGACACAGCGTTTTTCTTACTCGCTAGCAGTTTTGCGCCATTAATTCCTCTCGGAGATTGTGCCAGTTGCTCAGCGTTTTCCGCGAGATCTTCGTCTGCTCTCTACTGTGCGATTGGAATGAGAAGGCAGCGTTCTTCTTTGGCTCGTTTGGCTGGGAATTAGCGTGATGAGGCTTCAAATTGGCGCTATTCAGCTTGCGTGCGTGTTCTTCGTCGGAGGTCTTTGCGGCTGCGTGGGATTACACAAATTTATGCTGTAGAATTCGAAAATGTTCTTCATTTTGGCAAATGCAGCTTGCTCGCGTTGCCCTTAGCGCTACAACGCTCCAGCGTTCTTAACAGTGGCTAACCCTAAGTGGAGTCGCGCTGTGACGTTGCTTTGCCTTCTGTGGCCTCATCGTTGACCGGAATTGCTAGAGTTGTTTTCGTCCACAATATTTCTAGCGTGCGGCGCACCTCTGACCCCAAGGTGCACCGATGGTGCATCGGTGATACATCCACGATGCGCCCGACATGTCCCTTCGTCTCTCCCAAGACTCTCCCAAGGAAGGTGAACGTAGGGGCGTAAAATGGTTGGTCGCTGGGCCCAAGATGGGCCCAAGATGGGCCCAAGATGGGCGAAAGCACCAATGACGCTCCATGCATCCTAAGATCTTTATCACAGCAGATAATCTTACAAAATCCAACATCGCACATGAACAACTGTGCACCAATGTTCGTGCTGCGATGGCTTTGACCTGGCAGGCGAATTCGGAGATCGTGATTATAACTTGCGCAGATAAAACTTGCACAGATAAACCTCAAAATAATGACGCTGTCATCGTCGCAGCGACGAATTTGTATGCCGCCAGCGCGAATGCGTGACGATGAAGACGGACAAGTTTGACGGCGCGGGCAGTCCGCTCGTGCGCCAGTGCTGCGCCAGTGGTTTTTAATACAGAATTATGTCGTTCTGTGCAGTTTATGTCGGTTTGTACAGTGCTTAACAGTGGTGGCCCCATGTCTACAGAAGTCAAGCAAGAAACCCAAAGGTCATTATCACGCATATCACACGCACAGCACGCACAAGCATTTTCAAGCATTCAGGGCATATCATATTTTGTATTCAAAATTACTTTCTATGATATGTCTATCTCGGCATGTGCCATCCAGAGGTTGTGCATGCTGAGCATACATCGATCTAAAGCCCATCTTGGCTTACAGCATCTTGCAACGCGAGCTCTAGGGGGTCGCTCTCGCTCGTTGCATTCCCCCTTGTTGTCTTCTTCGCTTTTCTATCTTCGTAGAGTGACTCTACTAAGCCGGACCAGTGAGGTTTCATGCCATTCCCAGCGAATAGGTCTAGGCCTTTGCGCTGGTACCTCACGCACACATGCCAACTTAGGTCGTTCGCTGACGGAATAATGTAAACTGTTTTCTTCTTTTGTTGTTGTCCCCACCAAAGCCTCCGCAATGGATAGTTGCGGTCAGCGAGCCAGTGCTTTGGCAAAAGAAATGCGCAGAAGTCCCTGCACTCGCTGCGTAGAAAATGAATGCAGCGTCGCTCATTCCACTCGAGGGTGGTGCGCAGATGTAGTTCGCATTTAAAAGACCCCCCCAGTCTTTCGGGTCGAAGATGTCCTTGGCTTGCCACCCCTTCATTGACTTTTTCATAGCTTGGTGGTCCACCGACATAAGAGTACAATCTTCTTGAAAATCTGTCTGTAGGATATTTTTCACGTGTCCCATAATTCCAGAACCCGCTGCAAATAAGTCAACTATCACCCTACTTTCAATCTTCTTCGAGTCTTTGAAGTTCGTGACATTGAACTTGGTGAGCAGTTGGCGAACGTGTTCCGCTTCCACAACTGCTCTGCTCTGTCGCCCTCTGTCTTCGAAAACGTCATTAAAAATAGACTCTGTCCAATCTGTCTCGATGGAAACTTCGGACAAGTACGTCTCTTGCATACGCACATGAAAGCTACTTGCACTTCGCATGTACGTATTGCGATCTGTGATGCGAGCGCGTTGTTTCGCTCGCATCCGAGATTGCTCAGAGCGACATACAGTGCATAAACCTCGGTCAAATGTACTTTCATCGTGGGTGCACTGTCTTTTCGGCATATTTATCGATACGTCGATTTATTCTATCCGAAATTCAGAACCTTTCGAGTGCGTAGCTGGAAGAAAACATCGGCTGCCACTGTTAAGCACTGTACAAAGCGACACAAACTGTACAGAACGACATGTTTTTGCAATAGACGCCACAGTCACAGTTCACGAGTGCCTATGACATACTCTACTGTCATACGTCACAAGGGATGCGTGATTATGGGGTGAGGAGCGATTTTGGCCGTAGCAAATGTTTTGATCGGACTGCCACAATGTGCCACGTATTCATCCGCGTTGAATATCGGGAAACGGCAGATTCGATTCCAGATTTGCTTTTCGGATCCGCGGATATATCGGCAGCTCGTGGTCGATCATTGGTGGAACCTCCTAACCTCCTCGAAAGACGCAGCGAGGGCCAATGAAAGCGGCAACTCAGGGCTTGCGTTGGGCCTAACCTGGGCCTAACCTGGGCCTAGCCTGGGCATATCTTGTGCCTAGCTTGGGCTGAGCGTGGGCAAGTCATCGCCCTGACATGGCGCGAAGAGGCCCTCGCGTGGGGCAGCGGCTGCCGCACCCTAGAAATAATGTGTCTCGGATCTTCGAGTGTGTTGGAAGGCTTTTGCTGAGATTTGGTGGCGGCAGTTGGTTGTCTGCTGTTGGACCTCGTCTTCTCTCTCATACTTTTATCACTTGCGGCGGAAGCTAGCGAATCTTCCTCGGTTGATTTGTGTGTTTCTCCACCTACGTTTGGCGCTCCTGGGTTGGCGGAATTGCACTTGCGGCTTGAGCTTGGAGCTCTTCGCGTGTGCTCGCTTGGCAGCTCCGGCGGCATGGCGCTCCCGGATCCTGGCATGACAGCGGGGGGGGAGGAGCTGCGAGATACAGTGCTGGATGCCAGGAATAGGTCTTTTGTGTTTGCGCGAGACGTCCACGAGGCGCAGCAAAGTGCACCACAGGCGGCGGTGCGGCTCGGTGCGTCCGCGGCGGCGCTGCATAGTGCGCCACCAGCGGCGGCGCGGCACTTGGCGCTTCCAGCGGCGGCGCGTCACAGTGCGCCACCAGCGGCGGCGCGGCACTACTATGGCCAAGGCCAAGCACTGGGAGTCAGCTCGCGACCTCCGACAACACAGTGGGAAGCAGAGCCGGAGGCGGCACGCGGCTTGCGGCATCCCAAGCATGGCTCACGACAGCGGGTACGGCTAGCGTGCGGTGCAGAGCTTGCGCCGAGTGGGTCGCTAAGGCGAGCCCCGCCAGCTACTGCCGCGGGGCCAGCGGCGGATAGCTCGCGACACCGACAACGCGAGCAGTTATCGCATAACGCACAGTTAGCAGCACGCATCCCACGCGTGGCCATGCCCCTCGCGCTCAGCACGCGGTGCCCAGCGCTCCGCGTGGATTTGCAAGCCTCGACGCTCTGCAAAGACGCGTTGGCACCCAAGGCCGACCACGACATAGCATGGACCTATCTGGACCTCCTGTATGCAGACGGTAGTTGGTGCCCCCCAGAGCCGCAGAAGTACGATGCGCAGCGACCGGCGCATGACGCACTGCTGCTTGCCCCACCAATGCATGGTGTGGAGCGGGCAGCGTGGGACATGACCTGGACTTACGAGGACCTCCTCTATGCGGGCGGTAGTTGGTGCCCCCCGGAGCCACCGAAGCGCGATGTGCAGCGACCGGTGCGTAGCGCGTCGCTGCCAGTCCCACCAGCGCAGGGTTCGGAGCAAGCGAAGGCGCCGCCCACAGAGTGCGCGCGGCTGCCACACAGTGGCACCACCGACGTAAAGCTTGGGCAGCGCGCGCGACAGACACCCGAGACTCAGCCACTGGAGCGCATACGGCCACCTAGTGGCGTCGCTGGGGAGCGGGAAGCGCACCCTTCTCGGCGGCGCGCCAAGAAGCGGAGGCATATGCAGCGATCGCGGGAGGCGAGTAGGAAGCGTGGTGCCCGGGGCATGCGAGGCTCAGCACCTACGAGGCGAGGTAATCGTGGGGGTTCACGTAGCATCCGAGGCGGGAGATCAGGAGGTCGCATCGTGGTGTTCAAGCCCTACGAGGGGGCATGCGAGGCATATCGAGTGGGCATCACGAGTGCCCACGCCCTTCCCTTGGATCCGAAAGAAAGCGTCCAGGCGTGGACCGCTTTTCTTTGGGGGGGGAAAGAGGGCGCGCCGCAGGTGGCACACGATGACCACCGCGAGCGCGCCGAGCGCACCGCCACGAGGCAGCCGGATAGATGGCCGCTGTCTCGGGCCGCGTGACGCGCAGCTGCCCCACCAGGCACGCCATACTCATGGTGCCTAGGGGTGGCGCGCAGCGTGTGCACGGCGACCGGGCGCCATCGAGGCTCTTCGGAGAGGAGATGAGCGCGCTTGGGAGCGTCACACCGCACACGCGTGCCCCGGCGACGAGCGCGGAGCGCAGCACCCACGTGGGGGTCGCTGCTGAGGCCTGTGTGGCCGACGCTCCGGGCAAGATGGCGCCCAGCGATGGGACGACTCGCCACACGCGGACAAGGGGCGCCGCCCTTGTGCTCGTGTCGCGCTACATGGTGAGCACGAGAGGTGCTCGCCCGCGCCCTTCCCCATGGCGCCAGGAGAAAGCGTCCAGGCGTGGACCGCTTTTCTTTTGGGGGGGAAGAGAGCGCGCCGCGGGTGGCACACGATGACCACCGCGAGCGCGCCGAGCGTACCGCCACAAGGCAGCCGGATAGATGGCCGCTGTCTCGGGCCGCGTGACGCGCAGCTGCCCCACCAGGCACGCCATACTCATGGTGCCTAGGGGTGGCGCGCAGCGTGTGCACGGCGACCGGGCGCCATCGAGGCTCTTCGGAGAGGAGATGAGCGGGCCTGGGAGCGTCACACCGCACACGCGTGCCACGGCGACGAGCGCGGAGCGCAGCACCCACGTGAGGGTCGCTGCTGAGGCCTGTGTGGCCGACGCTCCGGGCGAGATGGCGCCCAGCGATGGGGCGCCTCGCCACACGCAGACAAGGGACGCCGCCCTTGTGCTCGTGTCGCTACAGGGTGAGCACGAGAGGTGCTCGCCCGCGCCCTTCCCCACGGCGCCAGGAGAAAGCGTCCAGGCGTGGACCGCTTTCTTTGGGGGAAAAAGAGGGCGCGCACGCGAGGTGGCACACGATGACCACCGCGAGCGCGCCGAAGGCAACACCGCCAGCGCGACCGGATAGATGGCCCGGCGTCTCTCGGGCCGCGGGACGCGCAGCTGCCCCACCAGGCACGCCATACTCATGGTGCCTAGGGGTGGCGCGCGACGTGTGCACGGCGACTGGGCGCCATCGAGGCTCTTCGGAGAGGAGATGAGCGGGCCTGGGAGCGTCACACCGCACACGCGTGCCCCGGCGACGAGCGCGGAGCGCGGCACCCACGTGAGGGTCGCTGCTGAGGCCTGTGTGGCCGACGCTCCGGGCGAGATGGCGCCCAGCGATGGAACGCTTCGCCACACGCAGACAAGGGGCGCCGCCCTTGTGCTCGTGTCGTTACAGGGTGAGCACGAGAGGTGCTCGCCCGCGCCCTTCCCCACGGCGCCATGAGAAAGCGTCCAGGCGTGGACCGCTTTTCTTTTGGGGGGAAGAGAGCGCGCCGCGGGGGGCACACGATGACCACCGCGAGCGCGCCGAGCGTACCGCCACGAGGCAGCCGGATAGATGGCCGCTGTCTCGGGCCGCGTGACGCGCAGCTGCCCCACCAGGCACGCCATACTCATGGTGCCTAGGGGTGGCGCGCAGCGTGTGCGCGGCGACCGGGCGCCATCGAGGCTCTTCGGAGAGGAGATGAGCGGGCCTGGGAGCGTCACACCGCACACGCGTGCCCCGGCGACGAGCGCGGAGCGCAGCACCCACGTGAGGGTCGCTGTTGAGGCCTGTGTGGCCGACGCTCCGGGCGAGATGGCGCCCAACGATGGGACGCCTCGCCACACGCAGACAAGGGCGCCGCCGCAGCTCCGTGTCGCTACAGGGTGAGCACGAGAGGTGCTCGCCCGCGCCCTTCCCCACGGCGCCAGGAGAAAGCGTCCAGGCGTGGACCGCTTTTCTTTTGGGGGAAGAGAGCGCGCCGCGGGTGGCACACGATGACCACCGCGAGCGCGCCGAGCGCACCGCCACGAGGCAGCCGGATAGATGGCCGCTGTCTCAGGCCGCGTGACGCGCAGCTGCCCCACCAGGCACGCCATACTCATGGTGCCTAGGGGTGGCGCGCAGCGTGTGCGCGGCGACCGGGCGCCATCGAGGCTCTTCGGAGAGGAGATGAGCGGGCCTGGGAGCGTCACACCGCACACGCGTGCCCCGGCGACGAGCGCGGAGCGCAGCACCCACGTGAGGGTCGCTGCTGAGGCCTGTGTGGCCGACGCTTCGGGCGAGATGGCGCCCAGCGATGGGCCGCCTCGCCACACGCAGACAAGGGGCGCCGCCCTTGTGCTCGTGTCGCTACAGGGTGAGCACGAGAGGTGCTCGCCCGCGCCCTTCCCACGGCGCCAGGAGAAAGCGTCCAGGCGTGGACCGCTTTTCTTTTGGGGGGGGAGAGAGCGCGCCGCGGGTGGCACACGATGACCACCGCGAGCGCGCCGAGCGCACCGCCACGAGGCAACCGGATAGATGGCCGCTGTCTCGGACCGCGTGACGCGCAGCTGCCCCACCAGGCACGCCATACTCATGGTGCCTAGGGGTGGCGCGCAGCGTGTGCACGGCGACCGGGCGCCATCGAGGCTCTTCGGAGAGGAGATGAGCGGGCCTGGGAGCGTCACACGCACACGCGTGCCCCGGCGACGAGCGCGGAGCGCAGCACCCACGTGAGGGTCGCTGCTGAGGCCTGTGTGGCCGACGCTCCGGGCGAGATGGCGCCCAGCGATGGGACGCCTCGCCACACGCGGACAAGGGGCGCCGCCCGCGCCATCCGTTACGGGGTGAGCACGAGAGAGGGTGCTCGCCCGCGCCCTTCCCACGGCGCGGAGAAAGCGTCAGGCGTGGACCGCTTTTCTTTTGGGGGAAGAGAGCGCCGCAGGGTGGCGCACATTGACCACCGCGAGCGCGCCGAGCGCACCGCCACGAGGCAGCCGGATAGATGACCGTTGTCTCGGGCCGCGTGACGCGCAGCTGCCCCACCGGGCACGCCATACTCATGGTGCCCATGGGTGGCGCGCAGCGTGTGCACGGCGACCGGGCGCCATCGAGGCTCTTCGGAGAGGAGATGAGCGCGCCTGGGAGCGGCACACCGCACACGCGTGCCCCGGCGACGAGCGCGGAGCGCAGCACCCACGTGAGGGTCGCTGCTGAGGCCTGTGTGGCCGACGCTCCGGGCGAGATGGCGCCCAGCGATGGGACGCCTCGCCACACGCGGACAAGGGGCGCCGCCCTTGTGCTCG